>JBBPJN010000103.1:0-26326 GCA_038088755.1 Boletus aff. separans
ACACTTGGTCACACCTTATCTCTACATACCTTGGTCCATGCGTGGTCCTCTCTAATATATAAGGCTGGTGGTTTGGGCTGAGATCCCTCAATCTAGTCCACTTGCTACTTACGCTCTATTGAGGGGTAGTTAAGGATTAGTACTCATTACTTCAGTACTCGGAAGACTGGTTCAGTCCGGCCCATGGCTGGTAACTAGAGGTTCGTGACCTTGTAAAAGCAAAGGTCGACGACAAGTGCGAAGCCAAGGTGTCTGGTGTATAGTCAGCCCTTAATAGAAGGACACAGAGATTACCGTGAGAAATAGATAAGGGAAATAAAGTGGGCCCGTGTCCAAGGTCTAGCCTCATCACATGTTGTTCCCATGGTCACATGCAAGTCACGTGACAGTTGAAAGTTGAAGTTTGAAGTTCAAAAGAATGTAGTGTATGTAGGGCTTTAGTGGAGTCCATGACAAAATCCATACATTCCATGACATACTCCTCTGAAAGGTGCAGGCTAGGTACCTGGCCATGCTCCCACCTACCCATTGTAGCCCACCATACTGCATAATGGGCCAATCATGTCAATGCATTATGCATTATTCATTATTATCCAATTTTCCACTGCCCTGAAATGGGATCCACAAAATCCTATTCACTATGAGATTTATGCACTATTACCATATGCATTATGAGATAATGTACTGTACTTACTTTTCTCTTACTATATACTCGTGTATTCCTGTAGTCATACTTTCCTACATTGGAAACACCTCGGCAACAGCAAGATTACAGTTGGCCCCCATTTGTATAACATATCGTAAAACGTAACTCTCAATGGTGTTTAGTCATGCTGTCATAGACCTGACATTCATGATGACTGTCCAACCCACTAAAGTAGCAGGACATAGCATCGAGATCCTACGACACATCAACCGATCCGTTGTCGATTATCTATTATACGCTGGCAGTGGATCAAATCTTGGATTGATTGCACCGCCCGCTTAGTTTTAGATTTCTGTGAGAACGCCAGCAAGTGCTACCCTTTCTGCCACCGGCTACTCGGTCCAAGTACAAATAAATTCATGTCCCTCCTCAGAATACTGACAATGGATTTCCACTTCCCAGTCGTACCGGCAAGTATCTCAGGAAGTACCTATTGTGTCATAGGCTTGGTTGCTGCAATCGCTGTAGTTGCGAAGTTGTCTCAAAGTCCCAAAGTAAGTATGTTTCACGTCGAAGGTACTTTATATAACTGATCTTGTGATTTTCACCAGCTTGATGCAATCCCGACTGTAGGCGCAACTAGCTGGCTTGGCTCCTGGTGGGCTGGTTTCAAGTATCTGATGGACGCCCAACACGTCATACAAGAAGGTTACGAGAAAGCAAGTCCCGTGTGTCCGGTGGTAATTGTGTAATAATAGCCAACTCTTAATTTCATAGTACAAGTCTGCACCGTTCAAGGTCGCGGATCCCAACCACTGGACAGTCATTCTAAGCAATCGCAAACACATAGAAGAGCTAGCAAACTTAGCGTCTGACGAGTTTTCATTCGTGGAAGCAATCAACGACGTGAGAAATCATTCTCTCGTGAAATTATCTTTCCTATGTTGTTTGCAGCAAATTCAGATTGAGCACCTGCTGGGACCTGGTGTTCACCGTAATCCCTACCACATTGCAGTCATTCGCCTTCATCTCACTCGAAATCTCGAAATGCTATATCCCGATATCAGGGATGAGATACTCACATCCTTCGTAGAGCTTCTGGGCCTCAAAGAAAACGGCGAGGAGCTTTATTTGACAAGCATTTGCCATTGACTGACTTGGAAAGATCCAGAGTGGAAGAGTGTACCAGTGTTAAGCGTCGTCCAAAGGGTCGTCTGCAGGACGAGCAACAGAGTATTCGTCGGCCTCCCGCTATGTATGCTCTTCGTCCGTTGTCTTCGCTTCGTATTTCAATTCGACCGCACTAGGTCGCGACCCTGATTGGATAGATCTCAACATACGGTGTACTATTGACATGCTGATAGGAGGTGTTACAGTTGGGTTGTTCCCAAAATTCATGCGGTCGTGAGTCGATCCCCTCGGTCACTATCGGTGTAGTTCTTATGACCCTGGCAGATTAGCTACTCGTCTTTTCACAAGAGTTCCTCAGTGCATCAAACGTGGCATGAAGCATCTTGGCCCGATAATCGAAGAGCGACAGAGGTACCTGAACGAATACGGGACAGAGTGGGAGAACAAACCCGTTCGGATCCCTTGTTGCTAAAGAAAAAGTGCTCACTGCGATCTTCGATAGAACGACTTTCTGTCATGGTTGATGGAGAAAGCAGAAGAGAGTCCAGAGGTATTCACAGAGTGCTTGACGCCTCGTATGCTGGCTGTTAATTTCGCAGCAATTCACGTGAGTACAGTTATGAACTCATTGTAGTGGTCCCTCAGTTCTTGAGTTGTGTTCTAGACGACCTCCAACGTACGCTCGAGCCCGCGGTAGCCTCATTCCGTTCTAATATATCCAACATGATAGTCTCTCGCCCAGGCACTCTTTTACCTTGCCGCAAATCCTCAGTGCATCCGACCGCTACGTGAGGAGGTTGAGGGTATCGTTGAGAAGGACGGGTGGTCGAAGGCTGCATTGGGCAAGATGCGAAAAGTCGATAGCTTCCTTAAGGAGTGCCTACGCATCGAGGGAATACTCGTTGGTAGTTATTTTTGCATTCGTATTTGTTTTGGTGCGGTGATCATGCTAATCGCTCGCTTTATCAGCACTGCTCTCGCGCAAGGCTTTGAAGGACTTCATGTTCTCAGATGGGACTTTTATACCGAAAGGAACGGCGATTGCTGTGGCAACCCGACCGATCCATTACGACAAGAATCTCTATGAAAATCCCGATGTATTCGATCCGTTCCGATTTGCCCGCACGCGTCAAGAAGATGGCGATGGTCCGAAACACCGATATACCTCGACTTCAAACGAATATTTAGCCTTCGGACACGGTAGACAAGCATGGTGCGACTTTACGTCTCCCGTCAACTACAGTGATTTGACCCTTTTGTCATGTCGCCAGCCCTGGACGTTTCTTCGCTGCATGCGAGCTGAAGCTGATATTAGCCTATGTCGTCGTGACATATGACGTGAAGTTAGAGGATAACGCGAAGCACCCGCCGAGCTGGCATATTGCTACCTTCATTTTGGCCAATCCCTATGCAAAGGTCATGTTTAGACATAGGGTCGATTGAGTGAACTTTGTGGGCTTTTTGGGAAACTATCTGATCGAGTGTTTTTGGTATTCTAGCAAACTTTTCACAAACAACGCTGTGGAAAGGTGTGATTTGGAAGATGATGCTGCTGGGAGTATAATCATGAACTGGGTATCCCTAACTCGGAACGAGGTGAAACTAGTAGCTACTTGCACGATCAGGATTGACGATGCGGTGACAATTTATCGATAATCACAGCGAGTCGGACCGGATGTCCTCAGCTGCATTGAAACCAAAAATAAGAACACTACGCAGTCGTGCGCATGCCCAACGTGTGAATGATCAATGTCAGCCTGGGGTTCTCAAGCAGTCTCTAACGAGCAATGGACCTTCCCATTGTCCAACAAACAAGGTCGAGCATTGTACAGCGAGGACGCGCGTAGGATAGTAACGAACACGACTTCACTAAAGAATGTCACTTGTGGGATAAGGAAAAGCTGGGTGATATATATACACATTAGGCGAAGAAGGGACGGAATAAGATTGCAGTGGCGCTTGTTCCAGAGATGGCGTTCACGGCATCTTCCATTCCTCTCTTGGTATGATGTCCTTGTCTGAGCTGAGGATTCCGTCACTAGCGAGCGATCCTTTGGAAGGCCTGGGATGGATGAACACCAAGACTGCCGAACCGAGAACCAAGAACATACCGCTTGCGACTCTGAGGGCAAAGTGGTCCCGGGGAGGAGGACGCAGCCCGTCGGGATGTCCATGGAATCACGACTGGTTTAGTCCTGAAGCTTGAAGGCCTGAAGGCCAGAATGGTCTTGGATTGGTGAACATCTGCAGCTACTCCCACTCGCACATATTGTCGCTTGAGGCGATGTTATGTATACGTGAACGATATGGTCACGTGCGAGACCACGGAAAGCGTTGAAAGGGTCGTGGAAGCCCATGACGCAGTGTCTTCGTCAAATGGCGAAGTTTGCCAGGCACAGGAGAGACGGAAGAAAGAGGAGGAATTGGGAAGCGCGTGGGCGAAGTGTCTTCGCCTTCTGCTTCGATCTCGTCACCGTTGCCGTGGGAAGGATTGCTGACTTCTGCAGGGCGAGCTGAGCGATCATAAAAACAGACTATGGCAAGGGCGTCTGTTTTTGGGAAATGGACGTTTTTGGGAGTGGGTGGTACTGAGCGGGTACGAATATGCGTGGCAGGGATTGAGGAGGATTTAAGAGAAGACCTAAGGGGCTTTCCATTTGAGAGAATGACGGGAGCAGACACCCGTCTGTTGAGTGGAGGGCGGCGAGGGGTAGAACCAGCAGAGGCAGGAGAACTGTCACGTGTTCCCTCCGGAGAGACCCTGAGAGAGAGAGATGTGTCGTCAGAGAATGAGATGGTGGACATCGTCGAGCTGAGAAGATTCGTTGAGTGGGTCTTTCAAGTGCGCCACTGCCTCTATAAAAGCAGTCATCCTTCCGAGATCTCGATCGCCAAATCGCGACGTTCCCTTTTATGCAATCCCCCAGATCCCACTTCCAATCACGCGTGCCTTGCAGACCGATCGAGGCCCGGCGGCGGTGTCCAGACTCGGCTCTTGCACCTTTAGGCGGCCCAGTTCCAGGCGTCGTTCCATCAACCTTTATCCCCCCCAATCTGAATCTCATCCGAGAATACCCGCGCCCTATCCATGCCCGAAGTCGTCTGTTTCATGCTGAATTCGAATCGCACATAGCTATCTCTCTCTCAGATCTCAGCGCTGAGCGCTCGTCGACCTTCCTTTCTTGCAATCTAATTCAGATTCAATGATTTAGTAGATTTGGTGTTGCGCTGCAAATCCAGCTACGAAACGTTCGTATTCTAAGTACAGCAAACCCACCCCGCCGAAGGTAAGCCCCACTCGAACTTTAATTCCTGGTACTCAGAATCAGTTAGACCCAGATAGGTTTTTAAACCCGATAGACGGTCGTCTTAGCTTCCGTACTTTGCATCCTCGAGGTGTCTCGGGTATGTCAGGTGGGTCTGCATAAACGCCAAGATGGGCCAGCCCCGGTGCACAGCGCCTGTGTCCCCTTCCTCCCGTACACAATACAACCCCACAGATGTGCTTAATCACGTACCCTGATGGATTCAGCGCGGCGCATTGATCGACTTTGGGTACATGAGATGACGGGTCACCTGGGCCAAGGACAATTGAAGGTAGGAAGGTGAAATAGGGCGATAAGAGCGAAACTCCGGCTCGTTCGCGCAAGTCCTTCTTTGTCATAACTTCTTTCCAGCATGTGGTATCAAGCGTCAATGACATTGGATGCGATCGCCGATAGAAGGAAGATGTAATATGGTGGCTCGCATCCACGTTTGGCCGCGTGGAACGTGCTGACTGACCGAAGCATGTCCTTCCACGTCTTCCCCATACATTCCTATGAGATTGTCATGCTACATGTGCTACCAAACGCCGCGTCTCCACGCAGCTACGGTGATCGCGATCACATTCATCTGATAGACGATCGTGTGCTCATAGTGGTGACGCGAATTTTTACGTCTCTACCTGACAGTTGAGAATATAATGAATATAATGTATAGTGATTGGGCTAAGCTAAGGTTACACCTCAGCTTGCTACGTTTCCCAAACGAAGACGGGATCTGGGACTGGAGAGCGCAGATAACTAATAAGCAGAGTGGACATGAACACTTGACTATCGTTGTCTTGTTTTCGATATGGACCATTGATATTGAGGTCGTTCTCGTGGTCCTGATCGTCACCAAGATTCTTATGGCTTGAAACACGTGGCAATGAGCGTATTGGATATGGTACAATGCTCCATGCTCGAGGGAGCCTGGAACCGACTCTGCTTGCACCTCCTGATGTTTGTATATCGAAGCCCCAGTGGTCCGGGTACATACCAGTCTAGACCAACTTTCCGACAACCAAAACCGGAAGGTTCAGGTGTCAGCGCTTCAAGCTTCAGTTTCGCTGCAGCCCTCTTCTTGGTTCGAGACTATCGCGTGTCCCTCTACTTTGGCCGGAGGAAATCTGCCATGTTTCGAACTGGAAGACATACACAGTTGCATGAGGGTCTCGTCCATTGGCCGAGTCGGATATATAACACACCACTAGCGCACCCTGCAAGGGCTTCGAGGTAACTGATCCGAGGGCGTGAAGCGAATGCGGTTCTAAGTGATCCGGTGCGTTATTAAATTTCTACCAGATGCAAGTGTTCATAGTCAAACACACACATGCGCGGTCCTGGAAATGTCCATGTTAGGGCGGTGCTGAATAGGATATGACCGATGTCTGGAAACGTACGCCGGCAGTTGACTAAGTGTACCCTATTACTTAGTCTATAATAGTTGGTTGACTTGCATGATTCTAGATGGAATCCAGTTGGGTTTTGAAACATTAGGAGCACGGGCAAGAACACTTGCTTCCAGATCAGAAGAAACGACGACATTGACGTTACTGACGCTTCGTCCCTGCTTGGTTGGTTTTGATCCTGCTGGCGAGGCAAGGCTGGATATTGCAGGGATAACCGGTAGCTCAGTGATCTTGCGGTGAACAATGGTCTTGAAAACGGGTTTGCTCTGAGGAGTCTATATGCTTGGCGGTACAGGCGCCATTGGACTTGGTGCAGGGATAGTGGTAGTACTTGGGAGACAGGAACCTGCTTCGTCACCTGACGGGTTTGGAAGACTGACGACACCGTCTGTGCGAGCAGGTGTGGGACCATCGGAAGAGTTCTCGGCGAGCACCAAGGATGGAACAGACGGAGGGAGTTGAGGAAGAGGAGACTGCTAAGAAATGGCTGACTGAGAGTCCATCTTTACTGCTGAGAGAGGTGGACGGTGACTGCGCCTCCAGGCTCGCTGATTTGGGTTGCTCCACCTCCAAAGATGTCGTCCCGAGAGCAGATTCCGGAAAAGTAAACGAGGGTCGGGCGGTTTCCCAGGCACGACACATTTAAATGTACTGTTCGTGAGTGGCCTCGATCGCATCCGAAGGTGACAGTAAACCTACTCGTGGGCCGATGGCCGAGGTTTGGCTGGGCTTCAAGAGTCAATCCACTTTGAGACGGAAAGCTACTATAAACGTCCTCACAGCATCCATGGGTTGACGAAGTTCACTGGGAATGTGCCGACAGTTCGCCATTGCAAAAATCTGGCAACAATTCGGATCTTAGGCCATTCATTCGGGGAATGAGCGACCTGGAATCCGCGCTGCCAGTGTGGTATTGGCGCATTTGATCTACCCTTTGGATCCTCCGGTAGCGGACATCGGGATGTCCGTTTTCGAGACTGGGGTTCTAGTAGACAGAATCTGAGCGTCAACACAACCGAACCAACTAACCTCTCGTGGACCGTTCGATGCAGGAGACAGAGTTATCGCAAGGAATAACCCAAATGACCGGGAATGGGCACGAGAAGGGTACACGTAGAGTAGTTGTCAACATGCGGCGCGTCCAGCCGTACCTCACGAACAAGCGGTAACCACGGAGGGGGTTAGAAGGCTGGTTGGTACGACAAAGTGCGTCCTTGTTGGAAAGATGATCTGATAGCGATGGTGCGAATCGGCGGGAGAAACGGAAGCGATGTCACGGAAACAGCACCAGCCGTGAGAATGAGAATGTTGCAGCGGCGAATTCTGACAAGAACGGTTCAGGGAAGCGTGTTTACTCCAGCCCGAGACAAGGCAATACTTCAAGCTCGGCCCCGAGGACCACCACTGTGCTATATACGACATGTATATGATGCAGTCGAATTCCTTCCCAAGTTCCCAAGCGACTCGACCTACGCATGTTGAAAACCTTGGTGTCGCATTCACCACTCCACCGACGACAACAAATTGCTGTGTAAATAGGAAAGCGAGATGATGACGATGTACACCAGTCCGCAGAGCGCACATTTGTCAAGGCTGACAACAATTGGAGCGGCTGCGTCCGCAGGGTCGCAGGACCAGTTCCCAATTAGGCAGCGCGGGACTTGGATCTCTTGCAATCGTAATCACGATGTGGTGTCCACGCGAACGCTCATAAAGAGGCACTTTGGATTGCAATTGGGGATGGAAATCTCACGCATAAATGCAGCTTTCGCAAACGCGTTCGATCGCTAGGATATCTGGAAAGATCCGGGGGTACGTATTGTACCAACGCCTATGCCATCCTGTACACGTGGACTTGGCAGCTACGGCGTCATCTCCGCCCAACGGGCCAACGTACCCTGAGTGAAAACCGTGGAGCAAGTCGGAATGAAGGTGTGACGGTAGCGCGGCCGTTAGGGTCGTGATCATCCCTTATCCTGTGGCAGAGATGTCAAAAATCTGGTCGATGAGAGAAAGGCCTGTTGCTCCGCGGCGGCGATAACAGAATAGCCTCAGGAAACGCATGAGGCGCTGTACTCATCATCCAAAGGAGCTCTTGGATATTCAAATATTCGCTGCAGGGCAATGCGGAACATGATCAGGCACGCATCGACGCCCCACGGTCTTCGTACATGCCAGTGAGTTTGTGCAAGAAAAATGCGCCATGAAGATCACTGTCAGAATCTCAGAGTAGCCCATTTCGACACTCAGCTAGATTACACTGTCCCGACCACTCCTTTCGTTACAGCCTCACCTTATAGTTACAGGGTAGTTTCGCGAACGCATAAATACTCGATATGTAAATGGCAAGGAATGTCAATTTGCACGATCATAGAGGAAGTGCCCACAAACCATATGCAGAATGCCTAGACGTTTGCTATTGAGAGAAAACCAGATCTGGAATCACCATTGGTTTTGTTCCAGTGACTTGTCTTGGATCAGTGAGAACCGTTTCAGCAATAGTCTCTTCCCACTCGCGCATATTGTCATTTAGCGCGGCGCTAGATAGGATATGGTGTCAGGCCGTTGACGAAGTGTACCTCGTCAAGCGTCGAGGGGCGTCTCTGTATACAAGTCTAGATGATTGGCTGTGTTCTTGTCTATACTTCCGGAGTCCACTCACATCGTCGCTACGTCATCCCACTTCGCGTGTTATTATCCCATGGCCCTGATTTAGATAGGTGAGTCTTATTCCATTCCCTCTATCAAATGAATGCTACGACAACCCACCCGACTGCCATGGTAGACTGTGCTCCTACGTAGACAAATACAATTGCTAACAGAGTCCAAGCTTCTACAGCAATACATTGGCCGACGAAGTTTGCTGACGAATACGGAGTCCGGACCGTCAGTCATTCTGAAGACCGTGACAACGTAGGACAGATCACCTTTCCGCGTCCAGGGACATCAGGCGAGAAAGCAACTGACAGGCGGTTATCGTCGCGTAACGCTTTTGACAAGCCTTCGGTACGATTGGTGAGTTCTGATTGGTTGATCACGTTATAGCTAAGAGAATTACCTCATGTTACATTGTTACCCAGTGATACCATACTCACAAGGAAAACGAAAGTAAGACGAATCCAGCTTTCTCGTCTAATTGTCCATCATCAGGGAGACGGTTAGCTGCGAACTGACTGTAGCCGAAGGTCCAGGGTGGTCTGGACCAAAACAACCCGTTGATCATGGTGAGATTTTCCTGTCTAACTGATGTGATTCGTCCGACTTCCGTTTTTCTTAAGATGTAGAATCGAGTCGCATGAGGTAAATAAATTCCCTTCGTTGTGAAGTGGGGTAGGTGGTTTTTGCTCAGACTCGGCTACATTGAACGGGCCAGGTACCTATAAGGACAGGTCAGATACAATCTGTAAGTTCCAACTTGTCCCTCATCAGAACACTGACAATGGATTCCCACTTCCAATACTTACCAGTAAATATCTCAGGTGCTACCTATGGTGTCATAGGCTTAATTGCTGCCATCACCGTAGCTGCAAAGCTGTCTCAAGGCCCTAGCGTAAGCATGTCTTACGGTGGATTAACTTCATGTATCTGACCCTGTGATTTTCGCCAGCTCGATGCAATCCCGGCCGCAGGCTCAACTAGCTGGCTCGGTTCCTGGTGGGCTGGCTTCAAGTATCAAACGAACGCTCGAAAGGTCATACAACAAGGTTGTGAAAAAGTAAATCGCATGTATCCAGCACGTATTGCGCTGTAATCACTGACTATTCTCGTAGTACAAATCTGCACCATTCAAGGTCGCGGAGCTCAGCCGCTGGATGGTCATACTAAGCAATCGCAAACATGTAGAAGAGCTGGCGAAGGCATCTGATGAGTTCTCATTTAGGGAGTCCGTCAACGATGTGAGCAACCACTCTGTCCTTGTGAGATTGTCTTTCCAATGTCATCGGCAGCGACTGCATATCGAACACTTCCTGGGACATAATGTCCACCATAATCCCTACCATATTGCAATCATTCGCCTCTATCTCACTCGACATCTCGAGGCCCTATATCCCGAGATCAGAGATGAGATAGTCACATCCTTTGCAGATGTTCTAGACCTCACAGAAAACGGTGACGAGTTTTATCTGACGAGTTTTGGTATGGTCTCATCTGGAAACATTCAGAGTGGAAAAGTGTACCTGCGTTAAGTGTCATCCAAAATGTTGTCTGCAGGACGACCAACAGAGTGCTCGTTGGCCTTCCATTATGTATGCTCCCTGTCTGTTGTCTCTTCGCTTCGTATTTTAATCCGATCGCACTAGGCCGTGACCCCGATTGGATAGATCTCACTATCAGGTGTACTGTCGACATGAATAAGGGGGGCGTTACAATCGGGTTGTTCCCGAAATTCATGCGGTCGTGAGTCCATGCATTCGGTCATCATCCGTATGGCACTTAACACCCAAACAGACTAGCTGCTCATCTTTTCACAAGAGTCCCCCAGTGTATCAATCGTGGCGTGAACCTTCTCGGTCCAATAATCGAAGAACGACAGAAATACCTGAACGAGTTCGGGGCAGAGTGGGATGATAAGCCTGTTCGTGTCCCTCGTTCCTGATGAGATGAGAGAGTGCTCACTGCGATCTCCGATAGAATGATTTTCTATCATGGCTGATGGACGAAGCAGAGGGTCCGGAGCTAAGCATACAGAACCTAACACGTCGTGTGCTGGGTGCTAATTTCGCCGCTATTCGCGTGAGTACGGTTACGAACACGTTGTAATTCACATAGCTCAGTCTTCGAGATGTTCCCTAGTCATCCTCCAGCGTACGTTTGAGCCCGCATTGGCCTCGTTCCACTCTAATATATCCAACATTCTAGGCTTTCACTCAGGCACTCTTCTGCCTTGCAGCAAATCCTCAGTACATCGAGCCGTTACGTGAGGAGGTTGAGGATATCGTTGAGAAAGACGGATGGTCGAAGGCTGCATTGGGCAAGATGCGAAAAGTCGATAGCTTTTTCAAGGAGTGCCTACGTGTCGAGGGAACGCTCGGTGGTTATCCTCACATTTTTTCTGTGCGAATGTCCTAATCACCTGTTCATTAGCATCCCTCTCGCGCAAGGCTTTGAAGGATTTCACGTTCTCGGATGGAACTTTTATACCGAAAGGAACGTTGCTTGCTGTGGCCACCCGACCGATTCACCACAACAAGAATGTCTACGAAAATCCTGATGTGTTCGATCCGTTCCGATTTGCCGACTTGTGCGAGGAAGATGGAAATGGTCCGAGAAATCAATTTATCTCGACTTCGGTTGAGTATTTACCCTTTGGACACGGTAGACAAGCATGGTGCGGCGTTGGGTCTCTCATACAGAGATTTCGTCATTCTTACCATGTCGCTAGCCCTGGACGTTTCTTCGCTGCAAGCGAGCTGAAGTTGATGTTGGCCCACGCCGTCGTGACATATGACGTGAAATTGGAGGACAACACGACGTACTCGCCGAGCTGGTATCTGGGCACTTCTGCAAGACCCAGTGCCCATGCAAAAGTCGTGTTTAGAAAGAGGGTCGACTGAGCGTGGCTACTTAACCTATATGGTGCCTATGGTTATGGTTTTCTTGTGAAAATGATGTGTACTATATATATGATCGAGTCTTTAGCAAGCCACCGACCTTGTCAAGCACGCCGCTATGTCTAACATAGAAGATGATACTATTGTATATGATTACATTGGGCATAGTTGAACGTCAAGGAAACTAATCACAGCAAATCAACCCTGACTGGCCTGACTCCTGGAGATACGAAGGGGGGGATTACACTGACCTTGTGATTATGCAAGCAAGGCAACCTTCCTCGGCTGCCCTGGACTACATGTCAAGTTTTCATAGCAATACATTTCTAAGGACTCACTTGGTATCCCTCCAACTAGTAGGTTAGGATAGGATAGTAGCCGAGCTAGCTGACGGTAACCACAACACTAGAACTGTCACTCAGCTGACAGCGAGCCACACGGGATCTCGGCGCGGCGGTTCCGGAATGTTCGGAGCTCAAACCTCCATCCTTCACCCTCTCAACACGTTTTCCCCCCTACCATCATTCTGGCGTACTACATGATTGCCACTAGCTTCAACGCATTCATCGTCCTTTGTAGTATTTCCAAGGCACGAAACGTCACTTCGTGACATAAAAACATGCAAGATCGTCAAGAGTAAACTATGTAGGTGACTTTGATTGTCCGCAACGTATAAATCCGGGCCAGGCACATTTGTAAGCTCTAACCTGTTCCGCGCCATCAGCACATTGACCATGGATTTCCACTTGCCAGACTTACCAGTAAATATCTCTGGTGCTACCTATGGCGCCATAGGCTTGATCGCTGCCGTTACCGTAGTCGCAAAGCTGTATCAAGATCCCAACGTGAGCATGGCCTGGCCGATGTACTCCAGATTGAACGTGATTTTTGCCAGCTCGATGCCATCCCGGCTGTAGGCTCAACTAACTGGCTTGACTCCTGGTGGGCTTGCTTCAAGTATCTTATGAACGCTCAGGATGTCTTACAGAAAGGCTACGAAAAAGCAAGTTCCTTATCAGCGCGTATTTGTGTGGTGATAATTAACTCTTCTCATAGTATAAATCTGCACCATTCAAAGTTGCGGAACCTAATCACTGGACTGTCATTCTAAGCAATCGTAAACGTGTAGAAGAGCTGGCGAGAGCATCCGACGAATTTTCTATCAATGAAGCTATCGATGATGTGAGCAAGCATTCTGTCCTCGTGAAATCACCTTTCCAATGTCATTGGCAGCAGCTTCATTTTGAACACTCGCTGGGACCTAACATTATCCATAATCCCTACCATATCCCAGTGATTCGTCTCCATCTTTCTCGATATCTTGAAGTCCTATATCCCGAGATCAGAGATGAGGTAGTCACATCCTTCGCGGAGGTTCTAGACCTCGGAGAAAACGGTGAGAAGTTTTATCTGACGAATTTTGCAACGAACTGACCTGGAAACATTCAGAGTGGAAGAGTGTACCTGCGTTAGGTGTCATCCAAAAGGTTGTCTGCAGGACGACCAACAGAGTATTCGTTGGCCTCCCGTTATGTACGCTCTTCGTCCGTTACCCCTCTACCTCGTATCTTAACTTGATCATACTAGGCCGTGATCCTGATTGGATAGATCTGAACATCCAGTGTACTGTTGACATGGTGTTGGGGGGAGTTACAATCGGGTTGTTTCCGAAATTCATGCGGTCGTGAGTCGATGCCCTCGGTCATTGTCGATGTAGCCCTCAACACTCCAACAGACTGGCTGCTCGTCTCTTTACAAAAGTTCCTTTGTGCATCAAACGTGGCGTAAAGCATCTGGGTCCAATAATTGAAGAACGACAGAAACACTTGGACGAGTATGGGACAGAGTGGGATGATAAGCCTGTTCGTGTCCCTCGTTGCCAATGAGATGAGAGAGTGCTCACTGCGATCTTTGATAGAACGACCTTCTATCGTGGTTGATGGAGGGAGCAGAGGGTCCGGAGCTAACCATAGAGAACTTAACGCGCCGTATGCTGATTGTCAATGTCGCGGCCATTCACGTGAGCACAGTTATCAACCCGTTGTAATGGATCCTCAGCTCAGTCTTCGAATTGTGCCATAGACATCCTCCAATGTACGCTCGAGCCCGCAGTAGCCTCATCCCGTTCTAATATATCCAACATTACAGATTTTCACTCAGGCACTCTTTTACCTTGCAGCGAATCCTCAGTACATCCGACCGCTCCGTGAGGAGGTTGAGGGTATCGTTGAGAATGACGGATGGTCGAAAGCTGCAATGGGCAAGATGCGAAAAGTCGACAGCTTTCTTAAGGAGTGCCTACGCTTCGAGGGAATGGGCATCGGTTAGTTATTCTCGCATCTGTTTCTGTGCGAGGGCCCTAATCACCCACGTTATTAGTGTCCCTCTCACGCAAGGCTGTACAAGATTTCACGTTCTCGGATGGAACTTTTGTACCAAAAGGGACGTTCATTGCTGCAGCCACCCAATGGATGCACCGCGACAAGGATTTCTACGAAAATCCTGATGTATTCGACCCGTTCCGATTTGCCAACATGGGCGAGGAAGATGGCAATGGTCTGAAACATCCACTTACCTCGACTTCGGTTGAGTTTTTACCCTTTGGACACGGTAGACACTCATGGTACGGCTTTGCGTCTCCTATCTACTACACAGATTTAACCTTCTTACCATGTCACCAGCCCTGGACGCTTCTTCGCTGCAAGCGAGCTGAAGATGATGTTGGCCCACGTTGTCGTGACATATGACGTGAAACTAGAGGACAATGCGGCAAACCCGTCGAGCTGGCATATTGGCACTTCCATCACAATCGATCCCCACGCAAAGGTCGTGTTGAGAAACAGGGTAGATTGAGTGGAACTCTCTACTTGTATGACACATAAGAAAGCTTGGTGCTCAGCGCTTATGGTTTGCTCGTAGAGATGGTAGGCACTGTATCTACTCGAGTCTTTGGCGAGCCAACGAGCTTGCCACGGTCGACGTGTAACATAGAAGGTGACGTTACTGTATATGATCGCGAGGATGGTTCTCTGTCTGGTCAGTGGGTGTATCTGAGGATGAATGAAACCATTAGCTACTTGAACGATTAATCACAACGAATCGACTGAGATATATCTATACGAGACTGGGACGAATACTGTCGACCCCGCAAGCAAGGTAAAATCTGAGTTCGACGTTCAAACGTTTACCGTGGAATCATCCTGGACCGAAGATCTCTCTCTACAGCCTCGGGAAAGCAGCAAACGTGTTTTCGCGCCGTGGGAAGGTAGGGTTCCTCCTGACGACTCTCTGGCCATACAAGTGTTGTTACACTAATACTTGCACATCCCATTTTCTAATGGGGAAGCCTTGTTTTGATTGAATTACATTGAGAGTCATCTAAACAACCCCCTTCTGAAAAGATCAATCAATGAACCAGTCACGCGCACAATTCACCACCCCTATGGGTCCAAGAATAATAAAGAACACCCCAAGCTGGCGGATTCAACTCCGGATGGAGTCCCAGGTCCATGGACCATTGAAGGCGGGCTTATTCTACCGGTTTGAGCCCTTCCTTTTGTACCAACATCGACAGATCCACGACCCTTCAAGCGTACGATCATGGGATTGCTAACGTGACAAGTACCGCTCATTGTACTAACAACTCTATGCTTGCTTGATGATTATCTGTTAGTCCACAGTTCCTCTTTCGATGTGTGCCACCGGGATGACCAGTCGACAGACAATACTAGCGTATCGCATCGCTTTTCCCTCGAATATATGCTATGCTTGAAGGAACCCTCGCTTTGCGACCCATCCGTTCAGCAATATTCCGGTTGTCTCGACACCACCGATGGTAAACGTGTGTTCTTCTGGTACTCGCAGTACCTTCTCGCTTTAGCTTGCCCAACTATCCACCCAGGTTCCTCGAATCCGGTTCCTCCCCATCAGACGATCCTCTCGCCTTGTGGCTTAGCGGTGGACCGGGCTGCAGCTCTTCTATCGGACCCCTCTTTAAGCTCGGGCCCTGTCTCATCACCGAGGGCGGCAACACCACCATTCACAATCCCTACAATCGGAACACCCATGTGAACCTCCTGTCCCTTGACTAGCCAGTCGGTGTTGACTACAGCTATGCTACTGGCGGGTCCTCCATCTCCACTTCGTTCCACCGCCGCTAAAGATGTCTATGCATTCTTCCAGCTGCTTATGCGGCGCTTTCCACAGTATGCTCACTTGCCATTACATGTTACAAGGGAGAGCTATCCGAGAAGGTATATCCCTCATATTGCAACGGAGATTGACGAGCGAAACACAGAAATTACAAAGGGTGCGCCAGTGCAGAGGCTGGGAAGAAGCAAGGGCTTGTACCCATCCATCTAGCATCGATCGTGATTGGAAACAGACTCGTTGATCCGATCACACAAATGCCGAGGGACTGCCCTGGTTTGTGAGAAGATGGTTGAGGGATGTTACCATTTCGAGTCTTGATGACCTGCATCCCTGCGAATGCGTTCTGTTGGATGCCGTCTTTCACCCTTTCCTTAGTAGGTCGTCTCTTTTCGCTTTGTTCAACACTGCTGGATGGTACCAGTTTGGGTATTGAGACTGATTGGCCCACGGGTACAATATATACGACGCGCACAGGAAATACAATGAAGATACAGAGGATTCACTGTGTGTTATGCTGAAGTTGAATGGGCTACGATATGGCTCGATAACCCAGCGCACAAAGCCGCTTTGGACGTGAATCAGACGCTCCACTTCGAGGCATGCAACGTTCCGACGGGTCTGAAATTCAACTGTCTCCATGGAGGTGGCATGGAGAATGGTGCGAAGCTCCTGACGATGTTGGTCAGCGATGGCATACGTATGCTGAGATATGCTGGGAATGCTGGTACGTTTGCGTCGTGTTTCTTTTTATGATTGTATGTGGACTAAGTGGCACCTGCAACGTACCTCGAATTTCTTGTAGATTTGATGTGCAACTACATGGTATTGCCCTTCATCCACGAAACATCCCATAAATCCTAGTAACAATTCACACTAACAAGTATTGTCCCTAGGTGAAACCGAGTTTGTCCTTGGCCTCAAGAATATATATTACGAAAAACTTCTCTTAGCCCAGCGCGTTCCCTGGTTGGTAAATGGTAAACCAGTAGGGGAGGCTCGGAGTGCTGGTCATACTGTCACAACAGCGGGTAACTTGACCCTCTCGATCATCTACGAAGCTGGGTGCGTCATTCGCTCTCGCGTCTCTGGTTGACCGCCTGGCTGCCATCTTTCCAGTCATATGGCACCATATGATCAGCTAGAAGTCACATTGGTAAGTTACCGTCATTCTGGTAACGAATGCTGAGCGACCACTGACAATACATGTGTACCACAGGACATGACGTCAAGATGGATTAACAATCTCCTCATCGCTCGCTGAGAGCGTTGCATGGACTATCTACTACCCACTCTACTTTAATCTCCACTCTCAAATTTAGTTCCGGAGTGCTTGAATCTGTGTATATTACATTTTTGAAATCCAAGCAGACAAAAAATACACGATCACATTGTTAACACCGTTAGCCGGGACGGTTCTTCGCTGCGACCGAGTTGATGGCCCATATCACCGTTTTGTGCTTTGGGAATGCGACCGTTCTGATTCCTGAATGTCAGAATTCCGGGATCTCTGTATCATAGTTAATTATTCTGATACGCAGAAGAGAATCGCCGTAGTCGCACAGCCACGGCGGGTGAAGCCGGAATTGTCCCAAGTTTCCCACATTATGAACCTTTCTCATCCAAAGTCTGCTATTCTTTGCTCCTTAACCAACATGCGCATTGTGTCCTCCGCCCTACGCGCACGCCCTACCGTAGCCCTTCGTTGCGTTACCCCTGCTTTCTCCCATAGGGTGCGCTTCTCTTCGTCGGATGCACACAGTCAAGAAACCTTTGAAGCCTTCTCGGACCGCTACGTCGCCTTCTTCCAAGGCGCAGAAGACCTCTTCGAGGTACAACGGGGCTTGAACAACTGTTTCGCCCACGACCTCGTTCCCTCTCCTAGCGTCATCGAGGCCGCTGTCCGCGCGGCGCGGCGTGTGAACGACTACGCGACTGCCGTTCGTATATTTGAGGGTATCAAGGAAAAGGTGGAGAACAAACAGCAATACCAGACGTACTTGGACGAGCTCAAGCCCCTTCGGGAGGAGTTGGGTACGTTGTTGATTGATACTAAAGAGGGAAAAAAAAGTTACTGATTTGGGGACGTTCGCTAGGCATCGAAACAAAAGAAGAGCTGTATTCTTCATGAAAGCCATCTGCTAGCTGGGTGGATGCACACGTCGAGTGAGTACTTGTGTGTTTCTCACGTTTTCTTTGCGAGACGGATGTTCATGTCCGAGAGTAGTAGATGCAGTTTTGGACAGCCATTGTCGATACACTTGCCCTACTTTTAATCCAAGACGTTGCAGAACGCCCTTTTTAGCTCAGAGTGGAGAATCTATCCTCGTTTGCACCCGAACTCTGGTTAGTTTCGAGTGGTCTCTAGAGATATACTCCCAAGCGTTGCGGAACAATATCGGAACAATACTCCGAAATCAGATTTCGTTCCCGCACATCGTTCATAAAAGTGTGGATATTGTGCGACAGGTTTAGTATGTCGTATTTTATTCTCAGAACGGCTTCCCGTCGGGCAGAATCATTCCCTGAAATTTCCCCTGGACGTCAGAGGTAAGGGTAACTGGCGGAGATTTGTAGACTTGGAACTGCATATTGTTTCGCGCCTCTGCAACTCATCTCCGTACCTGTTATAATGGCGGGAGGCAAGCAACAGATGGCGGCGGAACATGAGTGTTTCGATCCACAACCACCGTTATCTACCCCATGCTCGTGATGTTCCGTGCGAATTCGCCTTGCAATACAGTAAACTGACGTGTCACCGATCACCCGCAGTCTTTACACAGGAACAGACCACACTTCCATCATACATTAAAAGGATTCTTATTGACATCAAGTCAAGGAGGCGTTTGTACGGAGTAGGTCAGGATCACGCCATTCCCTATTGTTAACAGCAACGATGCGGAGAGTAAAGATACCGTCACCTTGTTCTCGTGATTCCTGCATCGCTACTAGCCGAGGGCCTGAACTGGTCTGGACCAATCCACAGGTTCGTGGCAGGCGCCGCGGCTCCGTCTTGCAGACTCAGTTGAGGATACAAACACCTTCAGCTCGCAAGAATGCATGAATGACCCTTCATTTCCGTCTCTGCCAGCCGCGATGACGTCGCAAATCGGTTACCTGTACCACGAAACACGAGGCGAATCCTGACCTTTTTGGCGTCTGTCACTCGCGGTCGTCCAACGATACACTCCTGCATGTTGCAGGTCTGCAACGTCTTCTGACAGGACCAAATGTTGTTCCCGCTCTTTTCTGGATTGTATGCGACTCTCTCGGCTTTTACACAGATAAGATATGAGGACCGACTACGCACCTTCCAGTTCGTTATCGAAATTATACAAGACCCTGGCCGTTAGATCGGCCTCGTCAAACGTGCGCGCGCGCGGTCCTGGCACTGTCCACGATCCGCTTGCTTCACCTATCCTCTTTCCTTTCTCTCTAGATCTGCATTCGCTACCAGAACGCCGCGTCCTTGTCGGTTACGTCAAAGTCCTTGCAGGACTCGGAGGCTCTCGTCAGGTTGTCGTGCATGCATTGGTGTAGTTTTTTTCTTCCCTCCTTTCCCTAGTCAACTTTCCTATATGGCACTTTTCCTCGAGAACCCCGACATGGACGTTTGTCGACTACAGTCGCACCTGCACGTCTGACGAGGCGCCGTGTCATGACGTGGTTCACGTTGCGTATCTCGGGCATCATTTAGCACCCCAGCACTCTTGCGCATAGAATCTTTTTCTCCAAGTAAGCAGCGTGGGTCATGGTCGAGATCGGCAAAGTATTGACGCATGCAGCCACGGTATGGCTTTGCCCACCACTTCACACACACGTCTTTCTAGACGCAAGCGGATGCGGCCAAGGTGCTCTTCAAGCAAGTCTACCCATGATTCGACGCGTCTTATGTGTCGGCCTCTCGCATGCAACATCGTCATCATCAAGTTTGCCTATCGCACAGCCAGAAGCGACAATGCCCCATGGAATGCCAGACTCGAAACTGGCAGGGACAAGCCTGAGGCACGCTCGAGACAACGCCACAGTTTTGGATCCAATCGCCAAGGCGTCCAAGAATTCGAATACTCGAAATCCATCATGGTAATCCATATCGTCACTGCAGAATGAACAATCAGGTGTTGGTATTGTCACACTAGTATTACATGGCCACCGGGCATGTCATTGTGTGACCGACTGGAGTTTTTTTTTTGATGATCACGGGGCGGTCAAACCGAGGCGCGAGAGTTAATGACGCATCCAGCTTCGTAGATGATCGCGAGTACAAAGTTACCCGCCGTCGTGGCAATATGACCAGCATTCCGAAAGAGAAGTTCTCTGTACCGCTTCGAGTCTCGACTGACGACTGACCTGCCTCCCTGTGAATGCGTTCTATTAGAACTCCATCTTTCAGCCTATCTTTAGTGGGTCGTTTTTGTTGAACCGCAGTGGACGGTGACCGGTTTGGGTGTCGAAACTGATAGGCCACAGGTCATAGTAACAAATATCGTTCCTAAGGTGAGGTGAAACCGAGTTCATCCATGGCCTCGATAATACATACCAACACCACCATTCACAATCCCTACAGTCGGAACACCGGTGCGAACCTCCTGTTCCTTGACCAGACGAGACAAGGCCCGAGCTTAAAAAGCAGCCCGATGGAAGAGCTGCAGCCTGGTCCACCGTTGAACCACAAGACGAGAGGGGTCATCTGATGGGAAGGAACGGGATTTGAAGAGCCTGTGTGGATAGTTTAGGCAGACTAGAGCAAAAAAGCGTACCCTGAGTACCAGAAGAACGCGTGTTTAACATCGGTGATGTCGAGATAACCAGAATGTTGCTGAACGGGCGGGTCGCAGAGCGAGGGTTTCTTCAAGCGTAGCCTATAACCAGGGAACAAGGGATGCGATACGCTAGCATTGTCTGTCGACTGGTCACCTTGGTGGCACACATCGAAAGAGGAACTGTGGACTAACAGATAACGCAAACGTCTTGTGCCGCATCCTGCGAGGCGACTAGGTCACTCGGCGCTGCAGCGAAAGTGGGTGCGAAAACGAAATCAAGCAAGCATAGAGTTGTTAGCACGATGAGCAGCACTTGCTGGCACGTTAGCATTCCCATGATCGTACCCCTTGAAAGGTCACTTGCACTGCCTGCAGGCTGTGGAGAGAATGAATCGGATTGGTCCGTGGACGCAGAACTCAAATTCTCAGGCAGTGGGAGAAATGAAGCAAGTTTTCGTGTAACAGACGTACAGCGGAATGCAGAAGGCCACATTCCCACCGCGCATGAAACACGATCGCTCTGCCAACGTCGAATTCGACTATTACCTTGCTTGCAAGGTCGGCAGTATTCGCTCGTGTACATTTCGTATACCCACTGATCAGATGGAGAATCTTCCTCGCGATCATACGCATGGCGTCCCTCGTGCTTGCCAAAGACTCGACCATACGTAGACAGGACCCACACCGTTTTCACAACTCGGGGTAAACTACAAGCACCAAATTTTCCATGGGTTATGCAAGTACACTCGGTCGACTCTGTTTCTAAACATGACCTTTGCATGGGTGGGGACTAGGCATCAAGCCAATGCTAGTATGCCGCCAGCTCAGCGGGTACGTCGCACTGTCCTCGAATTTCACGTCATACGGTGGGCTAACGTCAAATTTATCCTCGCTTGCAGTGTAGAAACGTCCCGGGCTAGCGACATGATAAGAAGTTCAAAATCTCGATAGCAGATTAGAGACGCAAAGCCAGACCGTCCGTGTCTACCATGTCCAAAGGGTATATACTCAACCGAAGTCGAGGACGATTGATGTTTCGGACCATTACCATCTTCCTCGCGCATGTCGGCAAATCGGAAGGGATACGTCAGGATTTTCGCTGAAACTGTAGATCTGCATTCGCTACCAGAGCGCCATCGTCGGTTACATCAAGGTCCTTGCAAGATGCGCGGTGTATGTCGTGTATTACACGTGTGCTCTCATCAAGTTGTCGTGCATGCATTAGTGTATGTTTTTTCGTTTCGTTTCCTATCAGCGTTCTTTCAACTTTACTCTTTTAATTTATTTTTTCTCTCGAAAACTCTGACATGGACATTTGGCGACTACAATTACACTGCGTGTCTGATGGGGTGCCATGTCACGCCATGGTTCACGTTGTGTATCTCGAGCTTCGTTTGGCAACCGATTCTGAGAACACCTGCATCCAGAATCCTTTTTCTCCTAGTAAGCAGCATTAGTCATGATCGACAAGTATTGACTCGTGCGTCTACTAAGACCGCACGTAGGACGTCTCCCTAACCGCGAGCGGATGAGTCCAAGGTGCTCTCCACGAATCTACTCAAGATTTGACGCGTCTATGATGCAACACTACCATCAAGCTTGCCGTCGCACGTCCCCTGCCGGACGTGAGACTGGCAATGCAAGGCACACTCAGTTTGGATCGCCAAGCATTTGTATGTAGCATGGATTTGCGTCCGAGAGTCAAATACTCAAAATCCATATGGTAATCCATATCATTACTCCAGAGCGAACATTGATGCTGCGTCGATCATGGTCGAGACAAGGACTTAGAACGGCAAATTCCCGCCCGGATCTGGTGACATCGACCGATGAAACAAGGCCCAGATCTGTCTATGCACGATTGCTTGCGATCGTATCCAGGTCTGGGTTTGAATGACCAGAGATCACGGTGGTTCCTTATTTCTTATGTGTCTTGACTCTGGACTGGAGGCAGTTGTGGATCGCATACACACTTGTCGTGTCTGCCACAGCCAGAATATTTGTGCCGTGTCTCCAGATTAGGCCCGTGGCTTCGTACCTAGTTCATGACAGGAACGGGTCAAGGAAGTGTTTTGACTGCAGTTTGAGACAGAGTTCGGCACGTCGATCCGGTGTCCGAATACATAGAAGCATACATACGATCCAGTCAAATTCCTTCCCAACAGACATTCCGTCAACATCATGATGACGAGAACGCGGCAAGGCCTACCGCGTAGAAAAAACAGCTGATTCAGAAAACAAGAACCTGAGGACCGTGAGATACGTTCACAGCAGTCGATATCTCAATTTCAGTAATCCCACGGTGAGGCCGCTACAGTCTGTCATACTTCCGAGGTATGATAAAGTCACCTCATGCAGGTCCTGAATTACACCCGTAAATGTGCAAGATCATCCCAGTGTGGGGTAACATAGGGGAGCGGCCGAGTGCGGACAGCCGCGGACATCGGAATGTTCTGTTACTCCGTGGACTAGAGCAACCCGATCACCAAAGTTGACTGATCACGCGTTTAATCGATCACGTCAGCAGACACAAGAATAATTAGAGCGGTTTCAAGTCGGCGTCGAAGTCGAAATGTTAGTCACAGCCACGTACGCTAAACCTGGACACTTCTTGCCCTTTAGGCACGAGCACGGACAGACTCGGTTCCCCCGTACAGTGTTCATGCGGATGACATGCCCTTGCCTGACCGTCGGAGCGTCGGAGCGATCATCTCGTTTGATGCAAGATCGAGAGTAAGAAGTATAGTCTCGCGGCACGACGGCGGTATGCTCCATGAGTTGAGTTGACACCACCGTGTAATATACCGACTATGGAGACGGGAAACCGGAATCGTGCAAAAAGCAGTCGGAACGGAGAGAGTCGGCCATGCATTCGAGACCCGCTCGGAGTGCGGATCACGACCATACCAAGATCACCAGTGATTACTAATAATATAGTTAAGGCTGCGAGCCTTGCACTGCCATCATTGCACAGAATCCGGAGGCAGTAACGTCGAGGCGTTGTGCAACCGTACTTCGAGGTGCTGCCGAGGTGCTGCACTCAGCTAGTCTCGTAGGCACGGCCGCTCGGGGATCGGGTGTGCTCTAGTAGTAGGCCACGAGGGGTCGTCTGAGAGAGGCAGTTCCTAGTAGTCCGACTCAGCTGGACGAGACTCTCGTGCTGTGCATACATCTTCCGGGTGGTAACGTGGCCGAGTTTCTCCGGCCAAAGCGGGGTAAACTTGAACCAGCTGTTCTAGAAGGCGGTTAAAACTTGAAGCGCTAACGCCCCGAACCTTCCGGTTTTGGTCCCTGGGAGCTTCCGAGATTAAACGTGGGTCCAGACAGGCACTAGGGCCAGGTCTCGATCGGCGAATGTCGGGAGAGTCAGTTCTAGGCCACCGCTCATGCGCTCATTTCCACATGTTTCAAGCCATAAGAGGGATCTTGGTGACGGTGAAGACAGCGCGTTTAGAACGCTTTCTATATCAATGCTCCATATTGACGACATGCATGATAAAACACGGCCTTGTCAAGTCTTCATACCCGCTCTTATCAGTTGCCGGCACTCTCCGGTTCTGGACCCTCGTCTTGGTTTGGGAAACATGGCAAGCTGAGATGTGACCTTGAACATAATACACGTCATATTCTCAACTCCCAGGTCCAGACGAAAAAAAAGTGTCACCATCATGATTACACGATCGTCTATCAGATGAACGTGCCCGCAATCCCATGACCGCGTGGAGACGCGTTCGGTACCTTGTGTAGCATGACAATCTCATAGGAATGTTTAGGGAAGATGTGGAAGGACATGCTCGGGTGAGTCCATGCGGCCCAACGCGGACGCGACCCACCATATTACATCTCCCTTCGACCATCGTATCCGGTGTGATTGATACATGCCAGAAAGGAGCTATTTCAAAGAAAGACCTGCACGGAAGACTTCAAGAATGAGTCAGAGTTCTACTCTTATCGCCGTAGTGACTAATTAATATCCTTCCCTACCCATCTATCCTTCCTTGTCCCAGCTGACCCCAGGTGACGCGCCATCTCATGCTTTTCAAATTCAAAGCTTATGAACCGCCTTTCACATCAAATCTATCAAAGAACACTGGGCGACTGAGCGCGGGTAACGATAAGCTCATAGTTATGTAGACGATTGTACACCATCCACGCCAGAGATGACGACGCTGATGACATTCAATGCGTCGCGCTGGATCCCTCTGGGTGCGCGATTGAGCTCATATGTGCTGCACATCCGCTTTTGCTTCGTTATCTTATCAATGCGACATGTGCGACCGGAATGGGACACCCTGCACACCAGGCCAGAGCGCCGGCCTATCTCGGTGCTTATGCGGACCCACCTGATACACCACGAGACACCTCGAGGGTACGTTGGAACCTGGGAGGTCTATCGTGCTGACGTCTTTCGGGTTTTCTCAGAGGGCCTGACTGATTTCGAGTGCCCACAGATTATTAATTAAAGTTTGAGTGTAACTTACGTGAAGCGGGCAACCTGGTGAATTCAAGTGCGACCGTTTCGTTGACAGGCGTGGCTGTTTGCGCTGACACTGATTCAATTGATCTAAATTGAATTAGATTGCAAGAAAGGAAAATTGGCGTTTCAGCGCTCAGCCCTGATGCAGAGACGTATAGATCGCGCAGAGGTGGTCATATATGCCAGTTAGGAAAGAAAAGAGGATACGACCTGACACTTGAGCATGTGACACGCTCGACGAGGGCAGTAGCGTATAATGTAACATGGGGGGAACAGCGGACTAAGAGCGAAATCAAAACGACAAAGAGCAAGAATAGGACAACACTAGACATGAGAATGTGTTGATTGTAAAAATGCGCACTGCGTTTCAATGGTGAAAAACATCTTAAGAAGCTCATCGGCAAGCAAAATCACGGTCGGATACTGCATCCAATTTGGGGGTCTGATAAACCATGACTTCCCTCTGTCAGGCACCATGCTTTGATCGGAGGAACGTACGGGGGGTATTTCTCGGATGGTAGTACAACAGGTATCTATAGAACCAGACACGGAGATGACATATACTTATGCTTCAGAGAGGGTAGGAGAAGATGAGACAGATGGTTTGCCAGTGATACGGATGGGGGATTGATGGCGACAACGGTCGGGAGGGTAGAGACCATGTGGCGATGAGGAAAGATGCATATAATTGAGGCGAGACCCCACGAAGACGCTGCGGACCGGGGGCAGTGGCGAAACAGGACTAGGGCGGTGACTTTGATCTCACAGGGCATCGTCGGGTGATCGGGATCTGGGGTTGCATAAAAGGAAAAGGTCGCATCGAGATCCGGAAAAGGATGGCTGTTTTATAGGGGATCATGGCGCACTGGAAAGAACAACTCACCGCAGCCCCAT
>JBBPJN010000104.1:0-26319 GCA_038088755.1 Boletus aff. separans
TTTTTTTTTCTTTTTTTTTTTTTTTAGTCGCACGCACGCACGCACGCCATTTCTGACGATGCGTGATAGGCAAGATGGGGATAAACAAGGATGCCGCAGTGCGATTCATCAAACATGCTATCGCTCAGGCCAAGAATGCGCAATTGGTCGACGAATCGGCGGACGAGGCAGGGCCGAGTTCCAGTCCCAATCGTGAGCGCGTCCCGGTCAAAGTCACGGGCAAAATGATTGCACGCGCCGAGTACGAGAAGGAACTCAAAGAAATAGAGAGCGAGGAGGAAGAGGAACTCAACGTGTTTGACGAAGAGATGGCTGCTGAGGACGAAGAACCAATGGATACTTCGGATGGCGCGCCTGAGGAACCGGGATCAACGACGCTGGGTAAAGGTAAAGGGCGGGAGTCAAAAGAGGAACAATCCAATGGCGAGGAGGCTTCTTTTTCAAGGCGCAAAAGACCTCGTATCGACCCCTTCTCCGGTGAGCTCACATCTTGTCAAAGCGTCAACCAAGTTTTTGATGATGTGCTACAGGGTGCGAAATTCTGTCGATCCCCGAGTCAATCCCCCAGACGTCAGACGACAGCAAGAAAACACAGTTCTCCACGTCAGTACAATCGTTATCACCCGACATTTCTTCGCGAGGGGACTCTGTCTCGACAACAGAAAATCGAGAGGCGGCAAAAAAGGCAAAGCGTAAAACAAGAAAGCTACGAAATTCTTGATTCTTGTAGGATGCCGTGTTTTCCGCTGCTCCACGTTTGTACACTGATGATTTCCACGAAATATACAAACGTACCCTACTGGCTCGCAGCGTGTAAGTTTAGTACAGTCAGTAGAACTAAGAGAAAGAGGAAAGATACTAAACCATACAATTCAAGTGAAAAATACACTTTACAGTCTTCATCACATCACTACACATCCTCCCCGATCTCCCTCTTCACTAGGCGTGTTATTTCCTGAGGACGTCCTGCTACTTGACACCCACCACCTCATCCTCCTAGGCATCTTCGCATCATCTTCCGGCTCGCTCAACTGTTCCGATCCACCTTGCGACTTCTTGTTCGCCTTCTTCCTACGTTCCCTCACGTGGCGCACTGCGTCAACGGTTTGCCAGCTATAAAATGATTTGATGACCACCCGCTTCTCATCACACTCGTCTTGTCCTACTTTGAGATCCTCGCCATCCTTCCCATCCAGATAACCAAGTTTTCTCGCCTCCCACGAGCGCCAGCCCCTGCGGGGCCGAGTGTTGACCACCACGTCCTTGATAGCGCGCTCTCCAACCGAGCGACAATCGATGACAACCAGCCTCGCGTCATTGATACCTCGTTCGCGGACCTGTCGAACGAAATCTTTGAGTACCGTCCCGGAAATAGACGTGCTGTCAGCCTCGAGAACCCGCAGTTTTGGACAGCCGCGAATGAGCGTCCTGAACGCGTCGTTGGTCAAATCGGTCGCACCTGACACTGTCAGGTGTTCCAGTGCATGACCGGGCTGCGGTGGTTCTTTCGTCTGGGACGAGGTCGAACTCTCTGCCTCGACGGCAGGCTCTGGAGTAAGCACCTCGAGGACTACATCCGTGATGTCGGAAGCATCTTCTAGGTCGAGTTTCCGGATGAACGGCGTGGTGCCAAGGAGATGCACGAGGCCATCGTCCTTGAGGGTGTGTCCGATTCCTGCGAGTTCGAGAAACTCCAGACGAGGAACCGAATAAGCGAGGTTTGAGCATGCAATGTCTGTCAGCATGGTACAGTTGGAGAGCGAGAGATGTCTGAGGGCCGTCACGCGTCGCTTGTATCGACGTAAATCCCATGGGTCCCTCCCTGCCTGTCGAGATGTCAAAGAAACGGTCTCTCCAAAGATTTGTCCATCCTCTGCGCAAGCCACGAACGCCTCCAAAGCGGAGTTGTGCAGGCTACGACAGTAGCTCAGATCAAGAACCTCGAGATGAGGTGCAGCTTTTCCCAATGTCGCCAGCGTGTCGTCGTCAACCATCTGGAGCCCACATAACCAGAGTTCCTTGAGCGCGAGGCAAGCGTCTCGTGCCATCACCGCTACCCCAAACGCGCGAACGCCATCTCCGTTGATGTTCATGCATCGACTCATGTTCAATGACGTGAGGTGCGAGCAAAGGGCAAGCACGTCAAAGGTGGTGTTCATCACGGCTTGCAAGCCCTTCACATTCAAGCTGCGGAGAAACGGCGACCGAATGAGAAGACCGTGAAGCGACTGTGTCGTCAACGCAGTACAGCCTTGCAAATTGATCGTGGTCAGCTGCGTATACGTGAAGTTGACGTTAGGTGCGGAGCGCACACAGAGGCCACCCGCCATATCGATCAACGCAGTCGGGGAAAGACACGCGTGTCCCGATAAGTCGAGGTTCTTTATGAATGGACCCGAGAGTTCGACGAGAGAAATAAGGAAGCTGGATGACGTGGAAGGGAAGGCTCGCAGATCGACGTTTTGCCAGAGCTGGCCGTCAAAGACCAATGTGCGCCACAGCTTTGACACCTGACCTCACGATTGATTCAATGGACTGACCGGATCGATAGGACAGGAATCAACTATACCCACCCTGCTCAGCTTGACAAGTTCGCGCATTGCACGGTTTCGTCCAACCCAACGATTTTTCGACGAGGACGCTACTAGGACCGACCACTTTCCGTTGCTTCTTGATTGGTCGTGATCCGCTTCGTGGAGTGAGATCAAAGCAGAGAATACGTGAAGCTGGAGTTCCCTTGGCAACATCTCGTCGAACAAATCTCGGGCATGGAGTGGCAGAGGGATAAATTTATCTCCGGAATCTACTTGGGGGACGACGTCGAATACGGACTTGGGGAACGGTGACGAGTAGGAACGACCCTTTCCCCTCGGATTCACGACCCCGTCCAAACAATGGCGGTCGGGATACAAGACGGCGGGTACGTCTGGTACGGCCGCTACGTGGGCACCCTGGACTTCCACTCCCGGTCGGGGCGAGGATGCTCGCGTGCAGTCCTTGGTTTGCCACGGGAAGAGGCAATTTCCTGCTTCGGTGGGCAACAAGTCATTTTCCAGAGGGCCCGCAAGCTCGTCTGGTCCCGTCGCTGCAGGCCCTGCGGCATCTCCCTTGTTTCTGGAGAGCAACCGGCGCGCGAGGTTAACCGGTGCCTTGGAAGACGCGGCGAGTTTGATTCTGACTTTAGACATGGACGGCGTAGTGGACTGGACGGAAAGGTCAGAGAGGGACCTCGTTCGAGAAGGGACTTTGGCGAGGGTGGGAGGCTCGTCTGCCTGTACGATGGTGCTCTCTGCCGAACTAGGGGGCGAACGGCTCAAGAGAGAGGGACAAGTGGACCGATACGAGGACGGGCCTGGCGTGGATGACCAGTCGTCGATATTGTAGCCTAGGCTAGACGGCGAGAGCGAAAGAGGAGGCAACGTGGGTGGGGGTTCCTTGGCTTTGCCTTTGTCGGGCAATGAGGCAGGGGCGCCGTCCTGACAGGCGACATCAAATGCAAATGGAGCAGAAGGGCCGGGTAGATTAGATAGTGCATGGTCGTCCTGCGACGGAGAGTCGCACAAGGGGCGCAGGGACAGCGGGGGTTCAAATAGAAATGAAAGCGACGAAGGAGAGAGCAAGCTGGGCGATTCGTCGGAGGAGCGGACGGGTAGGGGGTCGAGAGTACCCGAGTCGGAGGTGGAGGTGGGGCGTCGCGCTGGATCTGGATCTGGATGTTCTGGGAGGGCGTGATGGGGCATGGACGGATATCGGGCAGAGGGTGTACAGGCAGGCGAAGGCGAGGTGGTGGATGGAATGGAGGGCTTTAATGAGTCATCGGACGAGCAATGGACCTGCTTCATGGGGCAAAGCGAACAGAAGGAGCAACGAGATAAGACGTGCGCTGGCTGGCCTGAGGAGAGGAGGAAATATCGATCGCTTGAGCTCGTCGCTTGAGCAGGCTGGAAAGAGACGACTCAAGTACTCAGGGGTACCTTAATCCAGTCATCGTCATGCCGACTTTCCCCTGCTCGTAACGTAGACAAGATCATCATTGCAAACAAAAGTTCAACTAGTTTCAAAAGTTGCAAAGCGTGTAGTCTCAAGACAAGACGAGCCAGACAGCAAACGTTTAATACACCGAAAGCAAAACCGTTACCAATAACAATACCAGCGAAGAATAGCGTGCATGTGTTGCCAAACCGAGTACAAGCCGAAAAACCTTCAAGTTCAACGACGGCAGTTACGGATCAGGAAAGATGGGACGATCAAGCAGCAGTTGCCCGGGGATTCTCCTTTGCCTTCTTCCAGTTGGCAGTAGCAAGCTTGAATCTACCCAGAAAGAACAATCCATCTCAGTTGGACACGATCTAGGTCAAAGTTGCTCACCTCTCTTGATGAGCCATGTCAGGGTCAGACTCCTTTAGCCGTGCCATTTCGGATTGCATGAATTTGTTAAAGGCACTAAGCTTCTTCCGTCCTCCGCCCCCGGCTGACGACTCTGCAGACAGGCTCCATTACGACAAGCGGCCATGAGCGTAAACAAGACCAACTCGTTTTCTTTGGGGGCTTCTCTGAGGCTGTCTTTCCTTCTGTTGCGCGCGGAGGCATCGTTGTGTAAGAGTATAAGAGAGACTACCCGGATTTCGGGAGAGTTGAACCCTAGAACGCACAGACCAGTAACAGGGGCGGCGCCGGAGCAGGACGGCGAGCACACAGAAGAGAGTCAGCAAATCAACAAGTGCATAGAAGAACCAGCATGTACCTTTCTGTCTTGAAAAGTTGGAAGAGGATGAAGAATGGGGCCAGATGTTGTCGTCTGTGTAAGGGTGGAAAGGTTCATGTTGGCTTGCGTCGACCGGACCTTATACGAGTCTTCAGTTCAAAGTTTGAGAGCCGCTCTCGAGGACCTACCAACAAGGACCCCAGACACACCTTATAAACCACCACGTAATGCCTGCATCAACGTCCACCGTTGCAATCAAACTTTTTCGACGCGATCAATGAGCGCAGCACTGGGGCAATGTAGTAACTCACAGCTGTCGGTTCTTCTCCAAGAGTAATTGCATACCTCTTCATACGGCCAGCTCCTGCTGCATGAGAGGCAGGGAAGAAAAAACATAGTCTGTCCTAGTAGATACCGTCATGCATGCGTTTGCGCTGGCTTGTCGACGAATCGAGCCCTGCCGGCAGAGCGCAATATCCAAAGGGTCCGCTCCCAAAAGTCCATCAAACAGGCCCTCGTGTTATCGTTGAATCAAACACGAGTCTGCGCCTTTCGCGGACATCCTGTAGGTGAGACAGCACCAAAGAGGACAAGGTGAATCAAAACACTACACTGCGATTCCTACATCTCAGGTAGGACACAACTCGTCACAACGTGGCCCTATACGAAGCATCGTGCCTACGTCAGCATCAGACGCTTCACTTTCCAGGCCCTCTTCTCCCTTCGTTGGCCATGCTCTCTATCAAGCTTGCACCGCTCACAATTCCAGTAGTGGCGATCAAGAATTTCCGACCTGCACTAATTAATGCACGTGTTTCTTAAATTTGTAAAATTCACCCGCACCTTTGTTTTGCCGTCCGACCCATCTCAGAGCCGCGATTTCCGTATACGTGCAACCACCGAGGAAAAATACGACCGTGATAGTTGGTTGCTCATGAGGTCCAACTAGAGATCATGTGGAGTTATAGAGTTTATCAACAACCCAAGTTGACCACACTTACGAAGCCCAGAAATTGATGGGGTCTCAGGTCCTGTCCCGCTAGGCATCTTTTGCACCATGTCAAAGGTTTTTCCCGGAATGATAGATAGTACATCCTCGAAACCTTTCCAACCGATAATGGGGTGTGCAAAGAGTTTCTTGGAAGTCGAGCCTTTCCCCTTTCCGTCTCGATCATCCGCGCTGGCCTTCTCCGCCGGATTGCTGATAACACCGCTCTTTTGCGCGACACACTGGACCAGCCGAACGCTGATTGGCGCATAGCCGCAGTATACATAACTGATATCATTCTCGAGTTCTTCCAGAGCCTCCGGATTGTCGTCGATCAGGAGACGCAGTGATTTGCGTACAGCGGTAAATGGCAGCTTATTCGTCGCATTTGTCGATGTACGTGATGGGTTTTGCAGGAGCACGGAAAGCGGAGATGCGGACAAGGAAAGCAAAAGGGGCAGCAGATGATATCCGTAAGCCTTTGTAATAGGAAAAAAAATTAGCAAAACAGAAAAAAAAAAAGAAATTCAAGCGCCAGTCCTTGCCTGGAGAAACTCTTTTTTAACGTTTTCCAATAGCCGACTCTTGATACCGCCGGTGGTTATACTTGCAAGACACAAAAGTCTTGCGACGGTTTGCATATCTGTCCCCTGAGCAATCATCTCCTCGATAGCATTGATCTGCGCTGTGGTCTCATACGAGGCAAGAAGATCTTCGCGGATCAGGAGGAACTCGAAGTCAGCGAAATACTCTGTCTCGATACCAAATCACTTACTTTGTTGGATTTCCAGGGACCTGTTAAATAGTTCTGTGCGTGTTCGCGGGACCAACATCTCCGACAGACCGGTATCTGATATCTGACGTTGAGGACGATAGCGATACAAAGCATGCAATTACTCACGTAATCTTAAGGCTTCGTGTTCTGTCCTCAGTCCATTCAGCTTACCAACAAAATCACGGAGCTGGGCAACTGTCCGGGCCTGTAAGCGAGCCTGTGTGCCGCATAAGAGAATATTCACAATCTTCACAGTCTTGAACGTCGCATACTCACTTTATAGTCTTCGTCGATCCGATGCGCGACACGACTCAGTCGTTTGCCAACAGAGGAGAAATTCAAGTCTCGCAATTCCGCAAACAAAGGGTCCGTCGATGCAGACAAGAGATGTTTCTTCGTCTTCTCATTTGTGACTGGTGTTATATTTGTGGATGACTGCGAGGTGCTTGGATTCGTGGGATCTGGAGCGGATGGAGGGTTCAAGAGGCTCAGAGGAAGTTCGGCCTGGGCTAACAAATTTTGAGAAGGCCACTTAACAACTATGAGCGTGCGCTCACTCACCGTTCTTAATGCCGATTAACTCATCAATGAGACCCTGGTATGTTAACTGGGTCAGTAATGGGGTGATCATATCAACATGTCGATCCAAGATGATCAGGGAGTCAAACGGAGGCACAGGATTCAGCGCATCAGCAGGAGTTACCGGCTGCTCGGGAAGAGGTTTGGTTAAGAGCGTGGCAAGTTTCTGTCCTTAAACATTGGTCAAGCGAACGTGAATCCAATCATTCGCGCCATTACCGAAGCGTAGTCTCCTTTTCCAATGATACGGGGAAACTGGCTGAATGTATGCTGTAGAGCATTCAAGGCTAACGCTGAATTGTATATGATAGTCTCGTCACCATCCTGCGGTGAAAATCAAAAGTGAAATCTTGCATAGTTCGCCAGATAAGATCATGCCTACCACCCATAGTTCCTTGAATGCACTGTCGTGTTCAAGTGAAATGACATCCTCCTCGACGGGTATGAACTGCAGGTTGTATGATGAGATGGACAAGTCGCCAAGAACACCCTCCTCCTCCAGTATCCGAGAAACAAGTGTCGAAGTCCGTGGGACAAGGAAGAGCGTGTATCTATACTTGTGAGGCTCCTTGGAAGACCTCTTAATTTGGTCTGACATTTTGGTTGGTAGAGATGGCGTACAGAAGTGGACATCACTGACCCGCGATTATCTTCACGTATTTGATGAGAGGTCTGCAAAGATAAACCACATTCGTGGTAGTCGATGTCAGGGGCCCGGGTTCGAGCCAGAACATTTTGTCGACACCATGGTTCTACCGGTTCATTAGCACCGGTATGATGCGTGCTCGAAACAAGAAACACCTTCAAAAGCGAGACTTCCGTAACAAGCCCCAAAGGCCCGGCAAGAGTTGAGTCAAGTACAAGCGTCTTTGCACCGTTTACCTGGGATGAACCTGTGAGCGTGAGCAAGATTAACAGGTGGAAGTAACTTGCTGAATTGAGGGCATTCACCAAGGCCTTTTTCGCGGCGTCTTTCAGCACCTGGACGTCCAGGGTTTGTTCATCGTCGCGTTCGATGCCTGATGTGGACTGGATATCCGCAGAGGACAGTGCTGAGGTCGCTGCCATCGCAGGAGATGTAGTGTGGCACAGCCACAAATTACAAGGTGGCAGCCATCACTTTGGCTGGTGCACCCAGTTCGACATGTAAAGAAACTGCCAACCCTTTTAATCCCAGCCCCGTCTGGCGGTCTTGACGTTCAACCACAACCACAATGGAGTCTTCGACCCTCGCTCCAGAGTTTGATGACAGACACCCTCTCCTTTCCCTCTTATCCGCCTGTTTCTGGGTCACCTGTGTGTGTTTTCAGCCTGATGCCATCGACGTGACACGTTGAACAGGTTCTACAGTGTGGATGCTTTCATGGGTCAAGTCGCTCATCACCTTCGCGACTATCTCGGTTCCCCGGTTGATTTACTTTGTGCTCTCGTATTCCATGACATTGACGGTCAGCGTTTATTCCCTCGCACAGGAGCAAGTGCTAACTGGCACTCTTTTAGCTGAACTTTTGGTCGTTTGCGTTTCTCTTCGCCGCATCGGCAGTCGCTTTGAACTATTGGGTTCGCTTGCGATACCTCAACACCTACTCACAGCTCAAAGAGCCCCCCCTCGTCAAACCCGACGTCAGTGCTCTCCATCCAGACGTGAATACAACAGAACCACCTCCAGCGTTTCATAACTACTTGGACGACTTTTTGCAAGCCGTGCGCGTCTTCGGCTTTCTTGAGAAGCCCGTCAGTATTTCCTTGTCTTCTTCTTTGTCATTCATCTAAGTATATGGCAGGTTTTCCACGAGTTAGCTAGGCATTTACAGACCAGACGACTCATTGCAGGAGACAGTATCTCGCTCGATCAAGATCGGAATTTCTACTGTGTCATAGATGGAACCGTCCAAGTATTTGCGCGAACTGGCCAGACGCCGCTACGGAATGGTTCATGGGACGACGAGGATATGAATGGATATCAATTAATCAACGAAGTTGGGAGCGGAGGCACGCTGACCAGCCTTTTTAGCATTCTCAGTTTGTTCACAGACGAGGTCAAGTTGAGTTGGCAGGAGGATGCCCAGCCCATACCCTCCTCGAGTCACCCCATTCAGTTAACTCTTCCGCAACACCATACCGGACAAATAAGCGTCGATGTATCGCATTTCGACCTCGCTTCAGAGCAATCCTCTCCCACACGCAGCCGAACAGCGTCGATCTCATCCTCGGGTTCAACAGCTCACCCAATCGGTACGACTGAGACTGGACAATTCCGCGCTTCCTTAAATACTCCCTCACCCCCGCAGTCAGATTCCATTCAGCAGTCCCAGATCCGTCATGGCATCGTTGGACGGGCGACAGAAGACAGCACGCTTGCAGTCATCCCAGCCGAAGCATTCCGGAGAGTCACCAAAAAGTTTCCGAAAGCGACAGGTCATATTGTCCAAGGTAACTATCACCAATTTGACAGCGCGTCCTGGGATAACCCTTTCGCAAGTAATTTTGACCAGATTCTCGCGAGTAACATTCAATGCGGCCCACAAGTACTTAGGACTGACGACCGAAGTCCTCCGCACGGAAAAGGCAATCAATGAAATCGCATGCCATCCACTGCCAAATTCATTCTACGAGGGTGGCGGTCTACATTCTCTGCGCCAACGCTTTGATGATGTCGCAGTCCAGGAGTCCGACTCCGAGAGCGACTATTTCAACCATGAGCCCTCTCCACCAGTGATTTCTTCTGGTAAAGTTAACAGCAACGCCAGCGTGATCGGTTCGAGAGAAAAGCTGGCAGAAAGTCCTATAACTCCCATTCCCATGCGCACCTTCAGTCTTCGAGCACACCAGCAAGTCCAGGCGGGGGACCTTCTTACTTCAACCGGTCAGGCAAATCTCGCTCATGGTAGATCTCAATCTCGTGCTTTCACCATCTTGAATGCACCTCGTATCGCCACTTTCAAGAACGTTTCATTTGCCCGACTCCTAGGGGACGACTTCGACCTTCGCGATGAAGTCATGTCCTGCATTGCTAAATCCATTGGATTATTGCAACCTCCTATTAGTGGAGGAGAGTCTATCGAAGCTTCACCAGCTTTTACACCATATGACGCATCAAAGTCGCTGACGGGAACGTTCATCTCTCCCTTCGGATCACTCTCTCTTCTAGATGCTGGAGATGACAACGCGTCCAGTGCAACTGGGAGTTCCTCGAATGCTAATAGCTACATGAGTGGCTTAGACAATGAAGTGGAGATCCTGTTCTTCTCTGCCGGCTCAACCCTCGTGAAGACGGGCGAACGCAACACTGGTCAGTGTTTCTAGAAAAGAGATGTTGTAAGACTGATGGCCGGGATAGGTCTATACTACGTTATCGAGGGTTTCCTAGACATCCTTCTTCCCACAGAGACAAAATGTCCCGCTCCAGCTACATCACAATCTAAGACATGGGGTTCCGACACCGACTCGATATTCACACATGATCAAACAAGATCAGACAGTGGTAGACGGGAGAGTTGCAAACTCCTTTTCACAGTAAAGCCCGGAGGCATTGCAGGGTACCTCGGTATGTAACACACATCCTAATTCTAACGCGAGAGTCTGGACTAAATCCCCATCCAGCATCACTTTGCAGCACACCTTCCTATGTCGATATCCAGGCCAAGACAGATACATACGTCGGCTTTTTGCCTGCCAAAGCTTTGGAACGTTTACTGGAGAAGCGACCTATCGTTCAGCTGACGCTCGCAAAGAGGTTGATTTCGTTACTCTCTCCACTTGGTATGCATATTCTCGACCACCAGAGGACATCTGCTTATCAATTCCCAGTACTGCAAATTGATGCCTCTTTGGACTGGATGCAAGCCAGTGCCGGCCAGGTTCTTTGGAGGCCACAAGACGTTAGTGACAGCTTTTACATTGTCATTAATGGGCGATTGCGTTCCATCACTGAGGGAGAAAACGGGAAAGTGACAATTACTGGTGAATACGGTCAAGGAGACACAGTTGGAGAGCTGGACGTGATCACCAACTCGCCACGCCGAACGACGATGCATGCTATCCGCGATTCGGAGCTGATCAGAATGCCACAAACGCTTTTCAATGCGATCTCCTCGCGGTGAGTAAACTGTCTCATGCAGATGGGGCTCCAGTCAGACCAGCATATCCTTTCTAGCAATCCTCGCACTACTGCTCAGTATGTTCGAACTTGAAAGTTACGCCACCGTACTCATTGAATTCCCAGGCTTCTCCGTACCATCGCTTCGCGAGTACGCGATGAGGTGGATGCATCCTCAAACGCTCATCGTCCAAACTCAACGATCGAACTCGGAAGGAATAACACAAACCTGAAGACCGTAGCCATTCTGCCTGTTTCTCGACATGTTCCTATTGACACATTCGCACGAAAGCTCAAGGCAGCATTGGAAGAGATGGGTGCTAAGACGTCATATCTCAACCAAGCCTCCGTTTCAGGACACCTTGGACGGCATGCCTTCTCTAGAATGGGAAAACTCAAGGCTGCCGCGTGGCTGGCTGACCAAGAACAGAGATATCGAATTGTCCTCTATGTTGCCGATTCGCCAGTCAATAGCCCCTGGACGCAAACTTGCATCCGACAGGTAAGGACTGTTTGTCGACGCGGAACACGTGGCTCACGCTTCTAGGCGGATTTCGTTATGGTTGTTGGTATTGGCGATGACCCGAGTATCGGGGAATATGAACGCCTCCTTCTTTCCATGAAGACTACTGCTCGGAAGGAGCTTGTGCTACTCCATTCAGAACGATCGGTTGCCCCCGGCTCAACCAGAGAATGGCTCAAGGTCAGTTTATATAAAGCCGAGACATTCCAGCCTTCACGTGCGCATTATATAGAACCGACCGTGGGTTCATCAACATACCCATGTTGAGTTGCCAGTGGGTGCTGTTTTTTTACTACATGCGGCGCTGAGCGTTAATAATTCAAATAATCAGGGTCTTATCTTGCCCCTGGCAAAGGCATCGCCCCCACAAGACCCCCAAGCAGTCGTTGCATTCAAACATCTGAAGGATAAAGTCCAGAGTGGCATTCAGAGGTACAGACGAGTGCGAGCACATGCACGTCCTCAACGTCATCCTCTGGTCAACGATTTCTCGCGATTAGCTAGGAGGCTTTGTGGTAAGTCAATCGGAGTTGTACTAGGGGGTGGCGGGGCACGAGGCTTGTCGCACATCGTAAGCGACCGTTTTACCATCTCCATGGGAATATCAGTCTTGACGTCCTCGTACTCCAGGGTGTTATCCGAGCATTGGAGGAACGAGGCATTCCAATTGACTACATCGCCGGAACAAGTATAGGATCTTTCATTGCTGGCCTATATGCACGCGACTGTGACATAATCCACAGTACAAGTCGGGCAAAACAGTTTAGCAGTCGAATGGGTAATATCTGGAGAATGCTATCCGATGTCACTTATCCGCTTGTGGCCTATACGACAGTAAGTTTTTCATACTTGAAAACAAAACTTTCAATAATTCGTTGAGCAGGGACACGAGTTTAATCGCACGATCTATAAGGTAAATCGTACACTGTTCCACGCAGCCATACTAAGGGACCTCAGGCTTTTTACGATCTTCATATTGAGGACATGTGGCTTCCGTACTATTGTAACACGACCAACATCATCACATCGCGTATGGAGATACATGAGACCGGTTATGCTTGGAGATTCATCCGTACGTGACGATACCATTTGCGTGCTATTCCTCATGACATTGTTTTGTTAGGCGCGTCTATGACCTTGGTTGGCTTGCTGCCCCCGTTGTGTGACAACGGTAGCATGCTCGTTGATGGCGGTTATCGTAGGTTTTCCATCATGTCCCTCGCAATGTGTCCAGTTGACTTTGGTTTGTCATGGCTAGTTGACAATTTACCCGTAAGTCACCAGAACACGTACCCTAAGCTACCGAGCGAACCTTTTCCCAGGTATCCACCATGTTCTCTATAGGAGCAAGCGTCGTCATCGCAGTAGACGTCGGTTCCGTAAGTTACCTTCTTTCACGTTCAACCTAGGACTCATACCCATCCACGGCGCGCAGATCGACGACAACTCGCCTCGCAACTTTGGTGATTCCTTGTCCGGATGGTGGCTCGTCCTGAACCGATGGAATCCGTTTTCAAACGTACGCAACATACCGGCGATACCCGAGATACAGAGTCGACTCGCATAGTGCGTGTCCGTTTTGCTTGACGCGGTTTGTGGTTTGGGTCTCACCTCCCCTCCCTCCCTCCCCCTCCCCACTTAGCGTATCGAGCGTTCGGACGCTCGAAGAGGCCAAGGTCGCTCGTGGATGCCTGTACATGAAGATGCCAGTGCAAGAGGTGAGCGGGCAACCATGTGTCGAGACGACGATACTCACCGTTTACAGTACGGAACGCTCCAGTTTAGCAAGTGCGACGAGATCGTGAAGAAGGGGTATCGTGCGGCAATCGAGATACTGAACCACTGGGAGGACGAAGGGAAACTGCCTAGCCTGATCATCGATGGTCCAAACGCAGACAAGAGTAAAGCTGCGAGGAAGGGGAGGAGTGCGAGACGCAATTCAATATGATCATGGCTGATGGCGTATTTATTAAGTAGTTATTACATTCTGGTCAAGAGATTGTTTCGGCTTTAATTTCAAGATGAATTCAAGTATCTACGTTGTAAGGAAAGATACTAGGTGACACATGCCGGGTGGAACTGGAACCTACAATGTACTCGAATCGCAGTCTGCGGTATAAGGTTGCAGACATGCGGACAGTACGTATATGCAGCAAGGGGGAAATCGTGGAAGAGGCACGAATGCAATCGCTTTCGACGGCGGGACAAGGGAAATAAATAGATTGAACAATTAATCAATAATGATGGATATGCTGCAGAGTGACTACACAGACACATCGCTGTGCATGTTGACCGTGGGATGAAAAGGCACGGGTGATGGCAACGAGTGATGATAATACACGATCAGAGGATGGAACACATGAAGAGCTGATTTTAGCGTGTCAGAGGAGAAGCCATCACATGAACACGATTACACACCTACATGCCTAGTGAACGACGTGCTTGTGGAAGCTCAACAAGAGCAGCGCATCCTCGATTTTTACACCAGAATACGTTACGGCGTTCGTTTCCGAGTCATAATCGCTGGGACCACTGACGGGCGCCATTCCGGCGACCTTTCTAAATTCTCGCAGAGCGGATGGCTCGACGAGGCTGACGTCCAAGGGCTCCATCCCGTCATGGACAGGAAGCTGTGACCTTGGCCGTTTATTTGGAGGTGGCGATGATGACACGTCGGTGAAGGGGGTGACAGCTTCCTGATATTCGTCTTCGCTCCGCTCATCCATATCTTGATCCACGATGTCCTCGTAGACGAGGTCCATGGCATCGTCGTCATCGTACACAGAAGAACCAGATGAGACATCGTGTTCGTGGGGGTTGGTACTTCTAGTAGCTCCTGAACGCTTTCCACGCTTGCGAGCGTTCTGACGAATATTGCGGAACCAGTTGGTCACCTTGCCGATATCCCTAGAAAAAAAAAAACAATCAATGACCGGTTCTGATACTGTTACCGAAGCATACACTCACATGCCAATCTCTAATGCTAACGCACTTCGCTCTTCTATTGAAGGTGTCAACGTCCGGTGAAGGAGCCTCTTCAACGCATCAAGCTGATGTGGCTCTGGACGAGACCGCCGAGGACGCAAAAGACCATCCTCGGCCCTGGCAGTCTCACTACTGTTATCGCAGTGTCTACCTTCATCATTGTGAAGGTCACTCGGACCCCTAGCGTAGGGTATGATATTTCTCCGTACTCGCGGAGAAGACATTCGAGAATTAAACGAAGGAGGCAGTGACATTCTACTCCGAGGAGTTGAAACTTCACGGTAATCATCCATCCCGGCGGACGAGAGTTTCAATGACGGACGAGACTCGTGTTCACGTGTCATTAACGAAGGATGGTAAGATCGAGGTGGCAGAGGATGAGGTCCGTGGGATGATAACAGACCATCGGCACTACTTGACGGATGTCGCTGGGCAGAAACATCCGGGATCGAAGTAGACTCTTCTCTGTGTTTCTTTGCTTGGCTGCGTTGGTTCTGAAACCAATTGGTCACGCTTTGCAATCGCCTGAAAAGTTGATCAGGCACACAAAGAAGCTTTTGCCCAGGGTGACATACATGCCGATTTTGTCCGCGAGTTCCTGTCTCTGCTCCCGGGTGGGATGGTCGTTGAGGGCATAAGCACGGCGTAGTTCCTCGGCCTGTTCTGGGGATGTTCGCATTCTCGCCACCTCGTTGCGCCCCCTTCGAGAGGGAAGACCATCATTCTCGGATACGAAACGGCTGTCCGTATCAGGCAGCATGTGGCCCAAGTCAGGATTATGTAATTGAGGCACAGCCGCGGTCTCGGAATGATGCCCACGATGGTGGGATAATATGAAACGATCCTGTCCAAAAAACTCGGAGGGACCAGCGAAGAACGAACCCTCGAGAGCAGCCTCTTGATTGTTATTTTGGCTGCGACTCGCACTAGGAGGAAGGGGGTCTGCGAGGATGTGACCATTGAGATGGAGGTCCTTTTGCCTGGATCTGCGAGCGGATGAAGCATGAGAGCGAGGACGTGACGAGTGTGGCGGAAGCTGTGGCGGAGTGACAGGGGCGGTGGAATTAAGCAGGTTTGCTATTGACGGGAGATTGGATGGGAGTGGTTGCTTGGACGATTTTTCCGGCACAGGATCACTTGCGGCGGGAGTTGAGTGCTCAGCAGGGACTGTCTTGTTCCTCTTCTTGGTGGAGGCTCGCTTGTTCTGAAACCAAGCATTGACCGTCTTGGTTTCCCTAGAAGCATCGGTCAGGACCAGTGACAAGACGCAGACCATGGATTGATAAGACGGTCGATATAGCCAAAAGAGGGAACTCACATTCCAAGCTTCTCGGCGAGCTCTGTGCGCTCCTCTAAACTAGGGTGCTCATTTCTGTCAAAGAGCTCGTTGAGGGCAGCTAGTTGGACTGGACTGTGGCGATGACGAGGCTTCTTGGACGAGGTCTTGTCTGAGCTGTCGGGGCCGCTGTGCCTGTCAGACCTCCTGGACGATGGCTGTTCGTCGGGGGAGGGTCTGTCGTCGTCGCCATCGTACGTGGTGGAGTATGGGGGAGGAGACGGGGCAGACCTGTGATGGGGGGAGGACTTTTTGGGAGAGAGGTGTGAGGAAGAGTGTTGCAAGAGTCTGTCCATGAGATGGTTTGAGGAGAAGAGGAAATTCAAGCTTGCGACATGACAAAGGTTCTCTGTATATCGAGCTCTGGCAATATTCCATATCGGCACCTTTTTTAAACAACTCTGTCCTATTGGCGCAATATTCACACGCCCATTGATCTCTCAAAACGGACAACCGACCCAGGGCCACTTCTCACCGCCTCTGCCCCTCCTCCAAAATACCACACGGGTGCACTTGACGGCTTCGAGTGGCCAAACCTGAGCCAGTCGGTGCTTGATTATTTTTTTTTCCATGAGCCCAAGCAAGTTGCACGTGGAAACGTAGTGATTACATCATCGTACCTATCTGATCATTGCTAATTACAAGTCACTTTCCAGCTGGCAGCCCAGAACGGGATGCCAGCCTGATCTCCCGTTCTCTATCCAACAACACCGCTCACCGCCATGCAGTCTCCCCTCCTTGTTGACGTACGCGTGCTCCCCCTCATATCCGTGTCTTGTTCTCCATTGCTCGTGCTTCGATGCTTAATTTGATCGCCTCACCACCGATTCAGCAGGCATTTGGGTCCCAGATCCGGTGATGGCGGCCGTAGAACGGGTCGTGTACGGACCGCTGACAACATGATCAGAACGATCCCAGGACACAGCTGGTACTCTAGTGGTCACCAGTGCCACCGCATCCACCCTCAGGGGTGCCACAATAGCAACTGATCAACCTCTAATGCAAATCTAATCTACAGTCATACTAGTCTCCACTCGTTCACACCTTCCCTGTCCTCATGACAACACCCAAGTGTATTGTATAATGCAGGGTAGATGTCGATATAACGTAAGGTAGATTATGGGCTTGATTCCAATCAAGTAACACATGGAGCCTTGACAACCCTATACTACTACTGTACATATATAAATCAGGGTCTGTGTAATCATCCATGGCAGTGGGAGTATACGGGGTATTTATAGTGGTTATGAGAACCTGGATCCCCATAGGGTCGCCTCGTGGGGTGCGTCTGCGCATCCATTGGTATCAAAACGTGGGAAGAGTGTAATCCAGACTATGTTGCAGCTAGGAGGAAATAGCAGTCGGTAACCTCACTCGGATTTCTTCCGCGTCGATATTCTTGATCCATGCACCAATTGCCCCTCTGCATCGGTGTCAACGTCAGTGTGAAAGACAGTAAGCGGGTGACATACAAGAAACCCTCATGTCTCAGAAAGAGCGCGCGTTTCTTACCCTTGCTCCAAAACCGTATAGCATATGAAAGGGTAGTAATAGTCGTTGCATGTCCTACAACGAAATGAGTGCCGGGACAACCACACATGCTACTCGAAACTCACCGCGAATAAAACATCCCCCAAAGTAGATCCTATCCAAGCCGTATTTCTCCGCATTCATGTATCTAGATACGGGACACGTCAGGAAAACATTGATCAAAATCGCCAAGAACAGCCGCACGCACGCGATTTGTCCAATGTTATTCGACACTGCATAGAGCAGACTTCTGCTAATGTCTTCTGCTTTGAACGTCCCGCGTTCACCACCCTCTTTCCCTTCGCCGGTATGTTTGAATACTTTACCAAAGGAGCTCGCGATCGTAGTCGATTTAAGACCAAGCTTCGTGTAGTCCGTCCCGTAGATATCGCCTACGAGCATGTCTACCATGGCGTTATCACCCTTTTCCGACAGGGCCAACATCTCTGCCAAGAAAATGAGGGTCGGTTGGCAAACGGACTCTTTATCAATTACGCACCATCAAATGTCCGGGCAGGCGTAAGCAGACTTAGCAAACCCCACAGGGTACCGCCACCCAAACTCGTACCACTCACACGCTCAAACGTGCCATCAGCATCCACCTTGATGATGGACACCCCTGAGCCGATATTGACGAGCAAACACGGAAGGTGCGCCGAAGGCTCTTCTCCAGTATCAAACATGACAGCATAATTTGGCGGATTGGGTGATGGACGTTCGAGCACAGGCTGATCGCCTGATGTCGAGGAAATGGCAACCGCATCTTTCCCAGCCCAAATGCCTTTTGCGGTAGCTGGGTGAGAGAATTCCGCGATGACTTCGTCCGAGAAGTAGTAAACCTCCTCCGGGATCATGGCCATGAATTTCATGCCTTCGATCAGGCACTCCATTTCGTCCTCGCGTTGGACCTCGACAGAGAGTTCCTTCTCAAACAGTTCTCCAAACTTGTGTGCGCCCCCTCCGGTCGCCATGATTTTGACGCCCCGGCGCATCTCCTCGATAGAGACGCCATTGGCAATGGCAGAGCGACTTATGAGCTCAGAAATGAATGTGATGAGACTTGATATATTGGTAGTCTCGAAACGCTCAAAATTGATGGAACCTCCGGGGATGTGATGGACTTGTGTTGTGCGCTTGAGGATCGTGGAGCGCAGCAGGTCGGTATCAAGAGTGTCGTTGTTGTTACTACCATGCGATTCAAGGACGAGGGGGGTCAGTGCGCCGTTGCGTGTGTGAGATGAGCTCGACGGAATGTGTGGTGAACGTGGCGGGATTGAGTTTAAAGACGGTGAGCCTGCACCCGAGGAACGAGAGCTACTTGGTCCAGAAGAACTGCCTTGAGTCGCAGCGATGGACGGCGAAGGTGGCTCTTCGAGTGAGCGAGTGAAATAGACTACCTTGGCAAGGGAGCCGCCAATCTAGAAACAACACCGATGAATTTGTGGCACAACGAGGGAAAGGTGTTGACGCACGTCGACAGCGATGTGAGAGACCGGTTCGATGTAGTTTGGAAGGTATATGCCTCTGCTGTCCCGCGTCTTCGATAAGACACGCCTGTCAGGGAGCTAGGGCGGAACTATTCATGCAACACGCACTTCAGGGGACTCCTCTGCCAGAATGACGGCGCCTCTAGTATTGACACGGATGACCTTTGGGGTGGGCAACGACGGGGCTGGCATGGCCGACGATACTGAGCTCGTCCTGTGTTTGGGGTCTGCGCGATGACTTGCGGAGGGCAGCTTTTGAGGATTTGTCACTGCCACGGCTAAGTAAGCTCAACAATCAACGTTGAGAACGTTCTCGCCGGTGGAAGGATCGGAACGGTAAATATATGACTCGCACAAGAGTCAGCTGGACAGTGGAACGTTCACCGTAAGACCATCGTTATAAGGGCTGTCTCGGCCTGAGCCTGTGTCGGCCTTATTCATGGCCGCTCGCCGGGAAAGTCTCAGAGTAGTCATACGACAAGTCCAGTCACGGGTGCCGGGGCAGAGTTTCGTGCGACCATGGGAAGACATGTCATCTCCGGCATCAATCTACCCAACAGCCTCCATCTCCAAACTGTACTCTATAACGTATCAGCGCATCAGCCGCTAATCGCAGACACTACCAAGGCGCATGCATTCTCTTGTTCCGCACGAACACCGAGCTCCAGCGTGACACCTTGTCCTTTCGAGAACGTCATACGACATCTCACCAGCACCTTTCCACCACCCCCTGTGACCAGCCCAGACAGTTGGAGCGTGTGGACCGAGGTGGAGCTCGGTGTCTCCGTACCTCCCAGTGGTTCCATGTTAAGAATCTCAATGATCGAGTCGCAGGCGGCTGTGAGAGTCGAGTTCGAAGTGACCGTGCGAATGCGGAAATACCATGATTAGGATCGCCTGTAGCTGTTTAAGAACATGCTTCGGCGCACCTTTAATACTTTCCATGGCAGTGAGGGAAAATGTCTCAGTGGCAGTTTCACCCGAGCGCAGTCGATCCCACTCCGACGAGAACGAGGAATAACTCGGTATTATGTAGTCCCCACCAGCAGTAAGCTCCACATCCTCTAATTGGTACTCGTCTTCGTAACCCTCTTCTTCGGGTTCCCCTGTCGAAGGGTCCAGTTCCTTACTGATGAACTTGAGAACGCACTGGAACGATGCCGTGACGTATTCCTCTGGCGAATCCCGTGTAAAGGAGACATAGACAATGCTTGGTGACGTTGATGCTGTGAGCGTTGGAATAGGGATGATAAAGTCTTCTGTCAGCCCTGACTCCATTTGGGACTGCATGACGACCGACACTTGCTCTAGCACAGTGTCCGGAAGGGTATTTGATACATTGAACTGCTCCTGCATCAGTATCATGATGGGGACCAACCATTTCGGCCCGTACCTGAAACACAATATGCTCTTTGAATATGTGCTTCACGCATGTTACTTGGTATTCTGTCTCTGTCTCAGTTAGCTGTACCGGTTTTGCGCTACTGTTGAGAACTGGGCCGTAATCTGCCAATTCGGCAACTTCGGCTAGTTGTTGTGCATACGTGGACTGTGTCTCCGCCGCCGTCGGAGGTGGCGGTGATGCATTGGTTCTTGTAGGCACAGCGATCGTGTCCAATGTGCTTGGGCCTTGAAACTCTTTGTGAGCCTGTCTCCTGTCACACAACATGATATCTTCTTACGGCTCGCTTCTGCTGCAAGCTGTGCACGGCTAATTTTCGGTATTGCGGATGAGTCAAATGGTTGGGCGGCGGCGGTGGGATCATTGACGTATGCAACGAGTTTTGACTCCAGTGCCGCCAGAGAGAACACCGAATCTGTGAAGAGCGACCGTCGTCCATCGTAATTTTGATAAAGGGAGTAAAAAATTACCTTCTTTCACGTACGCATCTGCAAGTGGTTTCTCCTTGAAGACCCTCACATACATCGCGGCACGGTCGCGAACCTCGTCGTCAACATCATCCAGGCACCTTAGAGTAACCATGAGCCATAGCCAACCGAAGATTACAAAGACCAACCTGCTGAGCAGAACACCAACACTACGACGCAGACCAGCGTCGATGGAGTTGATACCAAATTTAGCAAGGCTCGATACAGCAGCAGCGCGGACAGTTGCGTTTTCCAACACCACACGGTTGTATATATACCGGATGTACTTCGTGGGTTGAGGAGCTTTTGGTCCTTCGACGCCTAGCAAATAAAGGATACGGACGGAGAGTTTCGTAAATTCGCAGTCTTCGATGAACTCGCACAAATGTGAAAGCGCTTGTTCCTTGCAGTCCGCAATGTACTTGATCATATCGAACATGGCTTCCACGACAGCCCGCTTGAACTCATATCCGCCCTCGTCGCGCAAGACGCCTGACAGAAAAGCAAGCATTGATACGTGCTTGGATGGAAACTTGAGGCAGAGGGAACGGATGGCATCGACGACGATGACTTTGAACTCGTCACTGATCTCTGACATAAAACCTGTAATCTGCTTCATAAGGCGGTCCACCGAAGCTTCGTTGCCAGTCTGGAGAAGTATAAACATTATATGCGTCGATAAGCGAGCATAAACGTACCTTGAGCAGAGTAGTAATAGCATATGTGGCAACACTCCTGTTGGGGTCAGCGATGAGATTTTCGAGGTCCACATTGCAGGCAGCTACGCCTGCCGGATGGGTCAAGGCAAGTGTAGCAAGGGTGCGAGTTGCGGCGAACTTCAAGACCGGTTTAGGGGAAGAAAGGAATAGTTGTAGAACTGCGTGACGCATTGAAGACATGTCGTTATACCGGAAGGAGACAAAACTAACCTGCGATAGGCTTGGTCAATTGCGTGGCAGTTACGTGCTTCATCTCGCAGATGGCACGGGCAGCCTCAAAGTTCACCATATCACTCTTGTGCCGTAGCCAGCCATCAAGTAGATCAAGAATCTGCTTTTGCGTGCTAGGATAGGGGTGAGATCCAAAATCTTGTTTCTTCGAGACCAACCACGTACTTCGGATCTTCCTCCATAACCTTGCCAGCATACCGAATGAGCATACAGAGAGCCATCGGGTTCTTCAGGGTTGTGCCAGCGCCAGATTTGCCGCCACCAAGTTGCTGAATCATTTTGGTGACCGCCATCCTATCTTGCTGGCGAATGAGGTAGAGCAAGCCAAGAGCATGATACTGGGTGATGTAACTGGTCGACGGTACAGGCTGATATCCGCTGTTGGATGAGCTCGAGGATCCAAAATTCAAATAGCCCCCTGAGGAACCACTGAATAAGGAAGGGGACGACTTCGCACTGACTGCTTCCTGAGCCTCGTTGACCCATCGTTTCACTATGTCTTTCGCTTGAGGGAAAAGATGGTAAGAGGAAACCAACGCAGCGGAGGATATAGAGGGTGTCCGATCAACAATAGCGGCCTTGATGAAACGCTCGACACCTTGGGCCATGGAAGGCTAGAAAGAGCGAGTCAGCTATTATGACATCAAGGACTAGCACCTCACGTCGATGATTCGGCATAATGCACGGATAGCGTTCGGTCTATAAATGACCTCGGAGTTTGGTTGCATGTCTTTCATGATACTGCCCGTAACCATTATCACACCTTCTGCTGTAGGAGCCAGTTCCTTGATCGCGAGGTACACCATTTGCCTCAGCGCGTTCTGTGTAGTATGTACATGATCAACGTTTTCCAAGTTGGCGTGCGTGATTTGACCTACGTCTTTGTGTTGGAACAGTTTAGTGGTTCCAAAGAACAACGTAGTGGCCTCCTGCGAGCTGAAATTCTCGCCAATGTAGAGGAGGTAGACAATCCTCGTGAGGAGGGCTCTACACTTGCGCGGGCTGATGGGCGAATCATTGAAGACGCGGGCTTCCTGGATGATTGTGGTTTTGTTGTTGTAGTAGGAGCTGAGGCCACTCTCCTCTTCTTTTTTGGACACGTGGGCCATGGCAGACGATAGTGAGCCCGGCGTTGCGGTCAGCGTGCTTCAACGACGTGGTCGAGTGGATCCTATTGACATTTGTTTGGCTAAGATAGCATCCTCACGTTCTAGGTTCGATCAAGCAGGTAGCCTGCAATATCGCGCCTCGTCATTTCAGTTTATGCAGTGTCCTTGGGAGAGCACAGTTGCTGATTTTGAAAAACAATAGTGCGCAAAATAATTCGAAATCTTCTGATCATGTATACGCGTGTTCGTCATGCTCGTACGCAATGCAGTTAATCGAGACACACAGGGGTCCAAGATGAACGACACAGACCGCCCTCTCGGTTGTGAATAGCTCAACATGTGGTCTAATACTCTTGTCTGCTATGGGTCGCCGGGGGCTCATGCCGCAGGTCAGTAGAACGCTTGATTTGTCAGTGGCACGATGAAATTACACCATAACGCTCGTTCCAATATTACCTACAGCATTCGCGACGAATGCGGCTGGGAGCTTGATGCCAGATGGACCTACACGATCACCGGACATGTTCACAGGTTGGCGCGCCCATGAGTACTTGGCTGAAAATCTCCTTTTTTTTTCTAGAGCTCCATTAGCCCTTTTGGAACGGTGGCAACAATGCGACCGATAATCTAAGCTTGAAGGTCGCATTATGGTGAAAATTTGACACAAATCAGTGCGCCCGTCCTCCTCCGATTTATTGTATCAATGTCATTCTTCAATCTGTTTTGTTATACTGACACGGTTAGGGTCCAATCTCCCAGGCCATTGAGATTGATGCCTATTGGGATGGACAAAGGCCCCGTCAACCGAGGATACGATTAGCTCCAACGGGTTGTAACTCATTTCGGCGCAGGAACGACGCCCAATTTCCTCGTGCCAAGGCCTCCAATTAAAGTGGTTAGTAAGTAGATGGCCTGTTGAAGCGACAACGTTACATACCTGTCCCGCCGATTATCGGGTGTCTGTGGCGTAGCGAGGAACGGCGAAGTCAGGGAGCACACCCTTAGGATGGGAGGCAGGAAATAGGATGGCGCTTCTACCTGCGCCACTCTTCGCTCGACCGCGAGTCGCACAATAAAGGACCCACTCGCCATCCCGTTAAGTCTGTTACCTCGCCCATCACTCTGTCTTCCCTCTTTGTGCCGCAACAAACCGAATACAGCCTGGTTTTACGGATCAGTTTGTACGTGCATCTCTTTTCTCCATAACTGGCCTTCTCCTCCTCCTTGTATCAACCAAACAGCAGACAAAAATGATTGCATCGGGCCACCCTGCCATGAAAAGTGCTGTGCGTTTTCCCCAATCGCTTCCGCCGCTCTCCTATCTCCCTATGGCCTTAGTCAAATATTGTTGCCGTACGTATTACATACTGTGAACCCTTTCTCTCATCGCGCCTTCCTCAGAGCAGACTCCTGCGACTTGGCTTGGCTCAACAACTTGAGTGCCTCGAGCATCAGCCCAAAGCAGGATCTAAAACGGCACAAACTCGAGGGCAAGGATTTAATTTCTGGTCGGTGGTCGTCACATTCGCTTCGATTTCGTCCCAGCAAATTACTGAGTTTGGAAATTGGTTCCTGACGGAAATATTTCTTCAAGCACTTCGTCGACCTCTCAATGCCAGCTGGCCGATACGAAGTCGGGCACGGCCAGTCATGAAAGCATCGTTTTTAAATTGTTCTATCCTCAGTGATTGCATTGCCTCCGTTCAAACTCGTATCGGAAAATAGGACACAGGAATTGTAACAGGCATTGGCGCTGAGGTTGTCGTGTTGTATGCGAGAGGATGCTCGATGGTTTTTATAGAAGAGCTGGATATATCACATGTAGATATGTAGTGTGCATAGTAAAATCATACAACATGCTGAGTACAGTACACCGGATGTAATGCCGAGAAATCCAAGTAGGGAGAATGCAAGCACGAGGAAAGCCATTTTGCTGCATCACAAAGAAATGAAAACTGTCAGTGCCTCCTGCGCGCATGGACGTTTTGTATCATGACTTGGACGGGAGTTATCGCCTCGTCGAGCTCTGTGCATGCGTTGCGTTCCATGGCGTCGACAAACTGCTCTGAAAGGCCATGGCCAAGTAGGAGTGGCCGAGAAGAACTAAGGAATGCCTGCAGGGGAAAGCAAAATAGAAACAAGACCGATGCTTCCGCAGATGTTCACTCACCTTGATATCGTCCCTCATGGTCGCTCCAATTTCGTTCCAAGACTTCGTCGTTGGGTCATTTCCAGGTAACCAAGGAGAACACGGTATCCAGAACTCCCGATACACGACATCTTCAAATGCTGGGTGGTTGGATACCCATTCACGCATGTGAATGGATGCTTCTGCATCGCCTCCCCGATCCTTGACTGCCCGATTTACATAGGACATGAAAAGAGGTGTCCATGGAGGGTGGAAGGATCCGGCAGGAGGGAGAAGTGGCTTTTTATCAAACCCTGTAAAATAGAATGGAAATTCGGTAAGATCTATAAGACCGCCTGGTCGGAGCACATGGCTTATGTGGTTGATCAAAGCGTGGTAGTCGCGGATCTGATAAAACACAAATACAGTTCTATGGTGGAGAGGCGAAGGAGAACAGCTTACCCCCGACGAGATAAGCTGGCAGTGCACAACGTTGAAGTCGCCATAAAAATGTTCCAGACCAAGATTGATGTCATCAACTTCGCTTCTATGTCAAGGGAAAGTATCTGGCGAATGGGAGGTAGGGCGCATGCACTCTCACCTGCAATTTGCGGGCATAGATCTGGATATAGTCAGGACAAGTTATACAAAATGATTAAGTAAAGCTTACAGTGACTGCATGGGAACGAGATCAACGGCTACCGCACTGCAATGAGGGAACTCTCTCGCAATGTCCATTATCCTGTGGGCGGCCGATACGTACGAACGTTTGGTACCAGGGATTGTTGGCTTACCAGCTACCGCTTCCACAGCCGAGGTCGAGGACAGCCTTGACTTCGAAACCGTCATCCGCCATGATTTGGGGCAAAGGGGGCGGGTACTTTCCCATTACTCTGCAGAACATTACATGCTGTTTATCTTTTGCATGCATGAGGTAGAGAATGGGAAAGAGGAATAGTTGAACGAACCGAGGCGTTCTAGTTCCTCGTCATCTGCTGGAAGGCGGTAGACGTCAGAGTAGTTGTTGAGGCCCCTACCGTATTCTTGGCGGTAAGCCTGTGCGCGCAATGAACTTGTGACTGAGAAGACGGAAGGTGTAGGTGATGCGGAACGCATCGACTCGTCGACGGATGTCCTTGTACTGGCGACACTGGCGTCGAGAGACATTTCGGTGTAGCGATCTGACTCGGTATCGCTGTCGGAGTCGTGGGCGGGGATGTTGAGATGGGGATATGCATGGACAGGCATTGTGGCAG
>JBBPJN010000105.1:0-26317 GCA_038088755.1 Boletus aff. separans
CTCAGCAGCAGATCCCCCCACATATACTCCCCCTGCACCTCCAGCACCAAGGCTTTGGTGGTGGGGCTACCAGCCAGCCTGCCCATGATCTCATGGCTTTACTCATGAACGGAGCACGCAGAGACTGAGCTATACGCTAAATATACTACTTTGCCTGGTAACTATCTGATTTCGTTCTCCTTGTTCGCCGACAATCCTTCTCTGTGGACCCTGCCTACATTCCTTATTGATACATAGTTTCATATCGTTCGTTCGATCTTTCTCACTGTTTCATTATGAATTATGAACCTGGGGCACGATGGCAGCGCATATTAACATATACACATACATAAGCTCCAATGGTTTACAACCTGTACTCAGGTGAGCTGCCCTCGCTACGTGCAATCGTGCCATCGGCTGTCAAAGCGCATGCAATCAGAAATAAGGCGCAGGCCGTGACATGGCGGCAATTGGAGGGTCAGACTTGGTAATCGGGGGAGGGTTTCAGTTTGCTGAGAATCCACCATGAAGGAAGACTTCTATTCTCCCGTAGCAACCAGCAAAACGTGGTGCGCTCTTCAACCTCCGAAATGCCGTGGAGTGTGAGTGTCGCCCTACCCCCGTCCTCGAAAATTTGCCACTAATCGCCCAGTGGGATGAGTTGGCAGAGGGTTTGGCAGATTACTATGTCGTCCACCTGCTACCACGGTCGGCAGTGTGCTTGGCCAGACGCTTGCTCGGTTCCCAGCAGGGCGCGACGCCGCGTAGAGATGAGCGGTCCGAACCTGTCACAGGATAATCAGTTAAGTAAATACAAGAGATATTAGATCGTATGTAATATGGGAATCCGATAGGGACGCAGGCTGTACCGCTCGATGAACAATTTGTGAAGCTATATACGATAAGTGCCTTGATAAGAAGTGGCTAGTGACTGATGGGAGGTGCTCCGTGGGAGCGTGGCACAGCTCTTACGGAACACGACTGGGTATCCATACATACAGACGTGCACCGGCGGCCGATGCAGCGAGCTTGGGCGCGCAGGCGGGGTCATGCAGTTTACGGGGCCCAGGTCAATGGTCATGGTGCACGCTCACAGCGTGGTACGAGTACATTTGTTTCTGAAAAGACTTGAGGCGCTGGTGAAAACTTACATAAAGAAGATAAGCAACCTACCAAACATCCGATGCCTGCAGGCAGACAACGTGGAGTTGCCCTGCCAAATCAGAATGAAAGCCTCGAAATATCACCGAGGACGAAGTAAGTAATACGTGCCACATGCCCGCTTGAAAGGACAAATGGATAAGCGGCTACATGCTCACGCAGTGTGGCAGGTAAAACCTTGACTTGGATCCTATAGCCAACCCCCATCTGCTCTCCGCCCGACGCGAACTATATTTCCGAGTGCAAAGTCGCTGCCAGTGCACTTGTTCCTCGTGATACACCACCGCTCGATTCACTTCGAGACGATTTTCCTTGTAGTCGTTGCGCTGCGTCCACTCTAGATCCTTCCAACTCGCCAGTCTCTCCTTTTCACCGTCCCTCGCTTCACTTCATCCCTACCAACATTTTCTTTAATTTCTTGACTAATCACATAACAAGCTGTCTTGAAGTCTGGTGGTCGCCTCTCTCACAGGCGAGTCAAAGTCGTCTGCATACGTGGATGATGACACTGACCTAGCGAACAGGACTAAAATTTCAAGACTATCGTGAGGGCACTCTGTCCGTCAATCGTCTTGCTTGACTCATGAACTTATGACTGGCAGGCATCAAGAGCACCCACCCAATCCCGAAAGCTTTGAAGCCGCAGCGTAAGTTGGCAGTGATGTGGAAATACGTCATTTTGCTCTCGACATCGTAAAACGTGGGGTCGTGGGAAACCCGCTCACGCTGGGCGCTGTCTGCACGTGTTAGTGTGGACTCACGCGTTCCCACCATTCATCTTGGATCGCGTAGTGGATCAGGTGCTGGCTGTGAGATTTGCCGGCATCATGCCCGTCGCCACTGAACCATCAATGCGAAATGCCGCGAGGGCGGCCACTAGATGTGGAGATAACCGTTTCAGACTCGCAGAGGGCGCGCCAGTCGGATGAGCTGGTTCGCTGTCGTCATGTTGTGACAGAATGGTTACTTCCGTTTTCGTGCCTTCCTATTTCATCTTGTCTGTTTTCTTTCCTTTTATAGACATGTCTGAGCATTTGAAACCACTTGATTAATGTTTTCTTTTTCTTTTCTTTTCTTTTCTTTCCTTTTTTATAAATGCCAGCCAGCGTAATACGTTGTTGCTGTGCTCTTGTAATCATTTCAAGTAGTCCTTTCCTTCTCTCCCTTGTCGAGTCTTCGTTTCAGAAGACTTGTTGCTCCTCGTCGTCACTCGCGACGTCGAACCTCACTTGTCTTTCGCTTCCATATCCCCTCCTTGTACTCACGACCCTCCACGCTGACCACGATTCTTTTTTCATCTAGCCTCTCGTGTACGCCACACTCAAACCCGCGTACCGCACCTCCCACTTCCGACGTCGTCCACGAGAGTGTGCTCGTCGTCGTTGCATGATTACCGTCTTGCCCTCAGTGAGTATTTCACCGCATTTTCTGGTCGACATTCCAATACATGGTATCGGTGGTCCGTTGGTCCGTTGAATCCAACATTACGCTGCCGTATAAAAACCTCCGCCAGTGACTCGTCCATTGAAGGTGGCGAGGATTTTTTCTCTGCGGCTCGTGCCCTACCAGTCAATCGAGACGTCCCTCCGCGCCACGTTTTAAGCACTTTACGTATCCATGATTCTATCTTTCATCCTTATTCCGACCCATGCTAACGGTGTTGTTCTGCCTGCGGAACGTTTCCTCAGCCTCTTGTCGGTTAATTACCCTCCCCGGCCGACACACACCAATTCCATCGACCCAGACATGAAAGATATTTCGATCTCTTCCTACCGGTGCTCTCGAAAAGTTGCATACCCGAAGAAGCGTCCATCTCCCACAGGTATCTTCAAAATTCACAAGACTCCAGGCGGTCCCCTTGCTCCGGGTCGTAAGTCCCCTTACTCTGCAAAGGCTGCTTTGCTTCAACAGCGTCAACGTGACGCGCAAATTGCTGCTCTTCGGCGGCAAGGAGTTCTTTTGGAAGAAGAGTACCGTGACGATATTCGGTACTATATGCATGAAATGGAGGTGAGGTTTGCCCAAATTCAATAATACTCAAGTATCGATCTTTGCCGTAACAGAGGTACACTATGTCATCCGCGCAATCCATGGATCAACAACCTGAGATACGGTGGCATATGCGTCCTTGTCTGGTCGACTTTCTTGTCGAGATTCACTTTGCGTTTCGCCTCCGCCCGGAAACTCTCTATCTCACCCTCAATATAGTGGACCGCTATGTGTCTCGCCGCATCGTGTATATCAAGCACTATCAACTTGTCGGGTGTGCAGCATTGTGGATTGCTGCCAAGTTTGAAGATGCAAAGGATCGTGTACCTACGGTCCAAGAGCTCGCGCAGATTTGTCGGGAAACTTACGATGAATCAGCGTTCATCCAAATGGAGGGTCACGTACTTGCGACCATCCAGTGGACTCTTGGTCACCCGACAGCAGAGGCTTGGCTTCGTCTGATGTGCTGTGATCCATTCGTGGAGGAAGAAAAGGTCCAGCACGTTGCGCGTTTCCTCATGGAGATCACACTTTTCTATCGTGAATTCATCAAGTATCCGCCTTCATCGATAGCGGTGGGCGCTTTGACACTTGCCCGATTCCTTTGTGGCAAACCTTGGCGTCATTTTGAAGAAACAGAGGAATGTCAGGAAATCGTCGAGCTCTTGGATAATCGCCTTGCCAAGCGTGTCAATGATCTCTCTGAGACACTGGTGAAGAAATACTCCTATGCCTTTTACTCGAAGGCTGCAACCTTCGTTGTTCAATACTATCTTCAAGGCGGCCGTTATGATCGACAGCAGATTATCCCTTTTCCCACAACACCAAAGCGTTCCGCGTTGCTGTCCGGCACAAGTACACCAATGAGTGTTACCACAACTATATCTGACATCTCAGACGACTTCCCTTTGACGCCTACGAGCCCTTCATCGTTCTCCTCGGATCCGTTTTCAAGTTCGTTCTTGTCTGAAGACGACAAGGAGAACCTCCCTACTACGTTCGAGTTCTCCGTCAACAAACAACGTATCGAAGCGCCCCCAGAGCACTATCTTCCTCACGAGTTTGTCGCTTATAGTCGCCCCGCACTCCACAACCTCAACGGCTCACCGCGAGTGGCCGCCGTCGCATAGCGCCGCATTCTTCACAAGTCTCAAAATGTAATACCACCTACACGCTCAGCTACTTGTGCACTGTTTCTACCACCCATCATCCATGCATAACCTTTCCTTTGCAATAATCCACCCTTTCGTCTCCATCCACCCGCGTTCATCGACAAGCTATCTACAGGAGGACAATGGTCAAGCCAGCGCGTCTACCTGTGTCAACCAAATGATGCACAAGACTCTTCTGTCAGCAGCTTCCTGCGACCAGTCGCCCTCACGTTGTGTCGACTCTGCCAAATAACGTGCAATCATTCCCGCTCATTCCAATCCCTGTTACTCTATGCATACATCATCCGTCACATCGCCCGCTTTCCTTTAAAATCACTCGCAATATTCCCCACGTGACGAGGTCGACAGCTTCCCCCCATTCACTTTCAACCGCATTCGTTCTATATTATTGTTCACTTTATCTCCTTGTTCACAAATTACTCCTTGTCGGCCGTTTGGCTCGTCACGTGTGGTTTCTTGCATCGGTTTGTCCTCGGCCCTTGACCAACCGTACAACTTTCCCTGTGCCTACTTTAATTTAGCTTTCCGCGCACTTGTCACACGTTCCACCTCGTCAATGTCGCAGCATCCCCGCATCTCCTACCCAGTTGAACAATGTCTTTACAATACGGTACCTGCAATCTCAAGGGCTTACTACAGGGTTTTGTGTGTCTCGTGGCAGATTTAATCTGATCCGAACGCGTAGGCGTCCATGACAACACACAGCACTAGAGCTTCAAGGAACGCCGGATGACTCGCGGGTACAATCATCGTGGCATCTTCGGCTACAGCACGGAATGGAAGCTTGTCAGACGAAATTGACACATTGGTTTTCACACTACAAGGATGCTAATCGGAAGTAGCACCGCTTAGTGTCAATGATTCCGAAACTTGGGTGCAAGGTACAACACCATGCCCGAGCGACCGTGATGTACATCCGAAAGTTGGTGCTATGCTTAGCGAGCCAAAAGCCCACAATTTTTGTTGCCATTCTGGGTTAGTCCAGGAACTAAGTATACTAGTCATTTGAGCATAGCTGTCCTCCAATCGCAGCTCTCGAAGAGCCGTCAAGCGGATAACGTGATACACTGACAGTGCCGAGTGCCTTGTGTTTCCAAATCTTATTCTGCGAGCAAGAACCTCTACTCTAGAATCCATACACCATCACCTTTCCTGATACCCACAGGCCTCTTTTCATCCAGACTAATGCGTCCGGCGTTGAGAATCGCTGTTGTTAGCACAGTGTTTGCGATGGTTGGATATCCGTTTGCATCAAAGTCACTTGGTCTTGCCAGGCCTGCGTTCACTTCGCGTGCGGCGTCGACAAACTTCTCGATGGATATATACCCATACCCTCGTTTCCCGTCAAAGTGGCCGGTTTCAGATGGAGAGTACTTCATACTGACCATGTATACGCCTCAGTAAGCTAACTGGACAAGTCCGGGTGCGACATACTAGAATGGATTATACCATGTCTTCCCCGCCTCGTCCACAGTGACATCATAGCCACGGTGAGCCTGATCGACGTTGATATCCCCCTGAAACGTACAACGATTGATGTATTGGAGCACGACGGAGCATCGTCATACCCACCTTTTCTCCCATGTAGTACCAGTGTTGAGCCGAATGAATTCCAGCTCTCAGAGGCGCAGTCCAAGATGCAGTGTATACCGCGGTCCCCTTATGTTTTTGGCTGGCGATAGACTGCCAATCGACGAGAAGCGTTATGGTGTCTTCTGTCTGTGGTACGCAATTGTACGGTTCACTTGTGGCTATGCCAGTGGCAGCACTCGCGACGACGCGAGTCGGCACGGCCTTGTCCTGCAAGATCCAACAGCAAATATCGATGTGATGCGAAGAGAGGTAGTAGCTGGAAAGAGGACAGATTAAGGATGACACCATTGTTTCGCCTAGACAATACCCATTGACCTGATATCCGAGTCTTTACCAGCCCATGCCTTGAACGTCTCCAGCTGACTCTTTGGCTGGCTCATCCATGCACTGAAGAAGTTGAATTCCCCAAGCGATTGTGCCCTCGCCTTCGCATCGCTGTAAACGGGATCGAAACGTTTGTGGTGCTCGACGAAACATAGAACATTGTGCTTCCGAGCGGCCGCAATGAGCTCGTTGTGGTGAGAAAGAAGCTGAGTCGCTGGTTTGGTAACGAGGACGTGAATACCACGTTCAATTGCGTACAGACAAATGGGGTAATGAGTATCTGTGAAATTAAGGTCATGGTCAGAAAATCTCTGTAGCCCCAAACGAAAACCAACTGTCTGGAGTAAAGACCACTACAGCATCACCAGGAGACATCCCGTCAATCGCCTGCTTATCTAGAACAGAGATCTAAGAGCTGTATGACATGATCGCATGAAGGGACTACTGACACGCTTCTGGATCCCGTTTTCCTTCCTTTGGGAATTCGTCGAATCTGCGACAATAACCAGTGTCAGGAACGCCACAGCGTCAGTGACCCTTACGAAGTGTCCATGTCCTTGTAGACATTGCCTATATTCTCCTGCAGATGTTTCCGGATCAAAGGAAACTTGGATCCGTTGACGCCAACCATTCCAAGTTTATCGACCTTTGCGCCACGATTATACGGACCACCTGGCGCGTGGATCAGCCAAAACCTGCTTACCTTGCCAAGTCTCCGAAGATCGAACAGCGTGAGGCCAACCACCTGGAATGTGTCATGGCAAAGTAAAAGGCTACAGGATGGTTGAACTAACGCCGATCTAGAGATGCGGTCAATAGATCAGCGACACAGTGCAATCATGCAGGGTTGGCTCGCCTTCTTGTCGGATTTGGAGGCCCCTTGACCTGTCCATCCTGTGGTGTACTCACCCTGCATCCCATTATTGCCGATCAGTTGCCAATGGGTTTACAGGCGGACGTACCGTGCCGCCTGAAAGACGTCAGCTGGGAGTGGTGATGGATTGACGCCGACTACCTACACATCAAGACGTTCAACTTTGTGGGGTTTGCCATGTCGGGAATCTATCGTGGAGGGATTGTACGAGAAGTTGTTTCAGACGGCGACTCGGATCGTTATATAGGCACTAGGGGTGACTCAACGGGCCGCCGAAAGAGTTGGCCCCGGGCCGCTGGACCCACATCGGATACATATACGACAGTTTTGATTGACTAGGGCACTTTTACCGTTCTAGGGAGGTGTCTTTGCTTGTACCTGGTCTCGTTGGGTGGACCATGCTGTATTGCGGTGATCCGGCTGGCCATGCACCGCCACCGACACGCGTTTCTGGTTTGTGATGTCACCCTGAATTAGTTTGTGGGCGCGAGTCAGAGAGCCAAAGCCAGCTGACCTCTCCCGCAGCTTTGGAGCGACTGACTTCTTCGCACTCCCCACTGCCGGACCCTCTGCGTAGCACCCTTTCTCCTGCCATCACCTCGCCTGGCCGCTAACCAGCTGCTTTACTAAGCTCAGGTGCACAAGCTCTCCTTTACACACCGATTGGCGTGTCCTGCACGTTTTCGCGTAAGTTTCATTCTCGCCTCTTTCCACTTTTGATTCAGCCTTGGCCACCCGTTTACCTGACGTTTCCCATCCCGCTCAGGCTGTCGGTGGGGATATACGTCCTGGTCGTCTCGCCTTTACCGTTCACACCCCATCCTGGCCGACTATCGCCTACATGCAGCCCGTCTCAAGCTTGACAGATTCAGGCTTCGTCCCCAGGAAAGAATTTATTCGCGACCAGCGGACGACCTCAGATTTCTCCTTACTAGCTATTTCTGGTTCAAGCTTCATTAGGCTTTACTCTTTCTCGCTCGAGGTCATCGCAGACCTACGCCGCCTCTTTGACCACTTCTACCTCAACGCTGCTTGCCGCGAGGACACGACCCAGAAGCTGTGCGAATTTCAACTTTACGGTAAACCTTGGGCTTCCCCGAAGAGCGCACGTACGGAGCGCATCCTCATCGACATCCTTGCCGTTATTTATAGGCATAGTTATACCATCCTCTCCACCATCGACTACGGTCGCGAACGCGACGATCGCTTGGCAATTTCTTTCTCTCGCCCATCTATTCCGCCGTTGCCAATTCCGCCCCTTTCCCCAATCCCTGCTGGTTCTGGGAGCAATCTCTCTCACGGCACTGGCGGTAAGCATGAGAGGAAGACACCCTTTGCGATATCTTTCATCTCCAGCACCGTCATGCGTGTCATATCCCCTCCTTTGAATTCTACTCCGGCCATTCTGCAGGCTGTTCGTGGCTCTTGGCCAAGAGGGGTCGTATCAGAGAAAAAGGTTGGAGATGCGGCATACGAGTTCAAATTCAAGGGGTATAGTTGTATGTATACATCATATTCTGTCATGTGCCTGTCACCAACTCAGTTCTGTCAGGGTTCAACGAGGACACGTTCGCAACCGATTCACTTCATCAGATCCTCTCTCTCTTGACTTCTCTCGATGGTCACGCCTGCACAATGGTTACGTCTCTTTCTATATGTGGTCGCTCACGAGTGAAAGATTTGTGGGTTTTCATCGGACCTGGATCCCCTGACCCATACGATCCAGAGTCGCCGATTAGCCAGTCTGGGTCCATGTTAGATGTTCGGCGATCTAATAGAGCGTCTACCCCTGAACCCGGTCACAATTCTGACGCGGGAATTGTCCCAGCGTCTCTGCACAGACGAGTAGCGACGGCGCCTCAGCATTTGCTGCCTTCCTCATACGGCCCATCTCCCCCCCATCACATTCGCGCAACCACCGAGACCAGTGGCTTTCCAACATCGATTCCTGCACCGTTACCACATTCATCTCCACACGCAGTCCCTGGCATCGGCATGCGTAAACCCGCCCCGAGGGCTCAAGTACCCATCTCCGTGGATTTTGATCCGCACGACGATGACGAACATGATCGTTATCGTACATCTCTGCCTAGTGCGGTGCCAAGTAGTTGCGAGAATATGACTGGGATCGGGACGCTCGGTCGGGGCAGATTTATCTCTAAAGCTATCTATCCCCCGAACTCTGGAGAGCTATCGGATCCTAAATGTGATGGTGATGAGATTATTCATTCGCCTCTAGGACGACACGCGAGCGGGTCGAGGTCACCGTCTCCACATCGTCGAGTCAGCACCATGCGACCGGTGTCAACCCGTTCAAAAACCCCACCACTGCTCACTTCACATCCGCGCGACCCTCGTACTCCTTCACCGCCGCCAAGTGGGTCCTTGATGGGTATGCCTCGGGCACAAGACATGGGACTGGGAGAGAACTCGACACTCCTTAGCCCGGGAATGTTCCGCGTACGAGATTCGGCATTTTCTTCTAATTCTATTGACACCACGGGGTCTTGCGATGTTCCCATCAGATGGACGGGATTGGGTAAGCCAGAGGGTATCGAGAATATCGAGGAGGAGCAAGAGTTGTTCACCGAGGAACCCAGACTGCACCCTGCGTTGCACGCTCCAGTACTACCTGGGAGCTGGTCTCCGACTCCGGAGGAGGAAGCATCCGTAGCCAATGATTCTTCGAGAACAGACGAAGCTACTGTTCGCCCTGAACACGGCAGGCATCCTGACAGGTCCCTGCACGATGTCGATGTACGGGTTGCTTCACCTGAGCTTGTGCGTGACGGGGCTCTGCGAAAGAGCGAGGCTGGAATGATCGGGATAATAGCACCCCGATCGCCACCTCCACCTATACCCATCCCGTCGGGAGATAACCTTGGGAAGACGAAGGGTAGTTCCAGCCCACCGGCCTCGCCAACGAAGACGGGAAGTAGAAGTGGCAGTGGCAACGGTTGGGTGCTGGTCAATGTGGAAGGCAAAGACCACGCTAATGGACATTCACCCTCGCCCCTTACGAGTCCCACCATACCGAATCAGGATCGTGTTCGCAAGGTATCGCATGTAACTGAGAAGCCTCCTATGCCCACGACGGCCAAAGCTATCGTCGTTATTAACGCCAAGGATGGTAAGGGTGCGAGAGGGCGGGGTGGCGGGTCGGGTCTTCGCCGCCTTCTATCGCTTTCGCGACCCGGTAGAGGTGCAGAGGAGTTGGTGAATGATACACACCTTACGCCTCATGAACTTGCGGCAAACGGGACAAGTCAAGGCAAAGAGCTGGTGCGCTCAGGGCGCTTCCGGAGCAAACTCACTCGTCTAGGAGCTCCAGAGTCCTCGTCGAAACCACCCGACAACGGAAGAGTACGCGTGAATCTTGATTAATGTTGTCGTTCATCGGATTTCTCCTCTCTCTCTCCCCTCTTCTCATCTGGTTTTAATCATCTCTTTATCACTGCACGCTGTAAACCACGACCCGATCCGCAATGCATGCTTATCTACTCACTCGTTCATTTTTTGTCTCCTCTACACTAGGTGAAGCTTTCCACTTAGTGATGGATAATGAGATTTCTGATGGTCCACAACGTGTACCAGCGGGTCCAAGCTGAATAGACCGCACTTCCGCTAGTGCTGTGCTTGCGCGAGGTGTCCGTCTTCAGATAGAGAAAAAAAGTTAGTCTAGTAAGCAGATGCCGGGCCCACCCAAACCATCGAAGAGAAAGTAATTGAGATCATAGACGGCGCAGGAGTTGAAGATTAGATGCAAAGCCTGAATTCGCTGACATGCTCAAACAGAAGGGTAAGTAGGAGATCACGGAACTGGTGCCAAAAATGAAAATATTCACGAGCCTAAAGCAGTCGAATCGAAATCTCCAAAATGTGGCCTTACGTCGTGGCTACGGGTTACAGAGAACTGTCCGACATTCAGCGAACATCGTAGACATCATAAATTGTAGAATTTGAGTTTCTAGGCGGCAAGGTTGGCGCCGTGACATTGATGGCACGGGGTGTATATGATGCGTTGATGAACGACAACATCATCATGATTACCGATGGAACACCAGAAAGTATGTACGTACAGTATGAGCCTGTCAGCGCCTCTGCAAACATCCAGCTCACGTCTACTCGCTTCAGAAACTTCCCCCGGGTACTAGAATATGGCAGAAGTATGCTCCAGATCGCTTCTTTCACCCCTACACCTCATCATTTTCAGCCATTTGTTGGGACAGTCTGAAGGTTTCCACGGACGACAGGTGGCAACTTGAACGCGCGTCTTCCCACGTGATCCTTCTGATTCGTCACGTGGGTAAAGTACCTGTCTGAAGTTTCCTTCCAGAGTTCCGACCTGGGCAAGCGGCCCCTCCGATGACTCTTTGTCGCTTGACACGACACGCATTCAGCGCTGGGGTGTCTATTGTACAAATATACGCAAGATTGAGAAGTGATTCAAAGGAACGAACCACAAGCTGACCATGGTTAGGACCGGAGGTGACTGATGAGGTTGGGGATGCGGAGGGGTCGAGTGGTGCGTCCTCAGTACGTAGCTAGCGAGGTTATCTTGTCCGAACCTCGCGGGTTGCCCGGCGTGGACAATATCATATTCGATGACTGCCGAGTGTTTGTGCTGGATTCGCGTCGCATGATGGGCATGCAAACCTTTTGGGCTAGAGTTGAAGGAGGCGGGACAAGGCTAGGGCGTTTGGGGAACTGGAATAGACGCGTGTTGCTGATCTGCATGATGGATGTCCTGCGGAGAGGGAGGGAGAGGAGGATATAAAGTGGATTACATAGGAGGTTTTCTGCCCCTTGTGTGCAGAGACAGGTTGCAAAAATGCACAGGGACTGCCGTAGCGGCTACATGCCAACGTTTCCTCCCTAATAGCCACTCACGGCCATTCCCTCTCTTTCCCGCATTCTCCCATCTTCTTTTTTCCTCCCCTCATCCTACAATGCCAACATGCAGACGCAAACGTGTAGTGCTCACAGAGCCGTCCCAAGCCCTCCTCCAAGCCGCAGGGTCGAATTCCGACAAGGAAGTCTATTATCTCCATCAAACCGGAGAGATATTCGAGACCTACGAGTACGTATAACCAACCACCCCTCCTCCCTTCCTCGGGCCCTGTCCTGACAGACCTCCCTCTCCTAGGGCATATGCGGCGAGAATGTCCTTCTACAGACTCAAACAGTTCCAGTGTGAGGTCACAGGCAAGAGCGGTCTTGACTACTTCCAGGCGCTGGAGAGCGAGCAACAAGAGGCCCAGACAATGCATTCCAGGTTCCCTGAACCACTGAAAGCTGCTGTTCTCAAGGCGGTTCAATGGCGTACGTGCTCTCTTTGCCCGCCTCCCTGTCATTGTAGTTGACGTATCTCGGATATGAACGTAGAGGTCGTTGGCCGTTTAGACCATCTAGTGGAAGCCGTTTTTGAACGATTCAAGGACCGGTACTTCGCGGATGAAAGTACGTCTTCCTCTTGCATTGTCTCACCCGTGCTGATCGCCTCCTTTGACTTCATTAGAGGTTTTCGTCGACGTACAAGGGGACAAGTGAGCCCGTGTTTTGATTAAGGTTAACCATCTCATGTCCTCCAGGTTTTATGCCAAAGTTCTCCAGGTTTATCTACCGAAACCATCTTCTGAGGTCGCAGAGGCTTTGTCGCCAAACCAAGCTTCCACTTCAACCTCTCCGGTCCAGACTCCCCCGGTGGATGTTACAAGCGACGTACAAATACATAAGATCGGAGGTGACCTCAAGATACCCGCTAAAGAAGCACATGCGAAGGATGATCCGCTCCAGTACATTTATCAAGTTCAAATTTTGGAGGAGACCCATGATAAAAGTCATGAAAAAGGAAAAGCACTTCAAAAGGACAAAGGACAGTGGAGTGGTAAATTGCTGGATGTTCGGTGTAACACGATGAGGTATGTCGACATCATGATATTGGATTTGCATGATCTAACCAACTTCCTTCTGGGTAGTCGTGACCGCCTGGCTTTCTCAAAGTCAATTCTCCGGAGGTTTATCCGTGATTGTGTTGACCGAGATGCAGCTGTGGCTTCCCCTTGGACTGTGAAAGAGGCGATTGCCAAACACTATGGTGTGGATTCTATTATGCCGGAGGAAACCCGGAGGGGCGTCGAAAACATCAAAAAGGGTGAGATTGACAAGCGGAAAAAGATTTGGGAGGACAAGGAAGGACCTCCTTCGAAGAGACAAAAAAAGTTGACGGCAGCTCAAGAAGAGAGGGGTGAGTTGATGCCATACTTCTCACCGTATATTCTGATCGGGCCTTAGTGAAAGCCCTTGCGGTTACTGCAGAAAAGCGAGAGCGGGAGGCACGCGAGAAGGTGGAGAGGCAGCAGAAAGCCAAAGAAGAGGCTGAACGGCTTGCGGCAGAAAGGAAGAAGAAGAAACCCATACGCTACCCGACCGAGGATCTGGATGTTCGCATTTCGGACAAGGAGAAGAAAGCTGGCATCAAGGTCAAGAAACCGATTCCTAGTCGAGTGCACTTGCCGTTTGGCAAAGATCAGGGGACTTTCGAGTCTTTTCTCATGGCCTGGAATTTCTTGGTGGTGTACGGGTAAGTTCGTGTTGGGCCCCTCTAGCAAAACCCGTGCGCTGACGCTACTCCGCAGTCAGCCGTTACACATTTCTCCTTTTACGATGGACGACTTTGAACACGCGCTTCGGCATTCCGTTATCGAACCTCAGTGCCCTTTACTCTGCGAGATACACGCCACGCTCATTTACAATTTGCGCACTGTGCCATTTAATCGCCATAGTGCAGTACTTTCCTTATTGCGTGTGAAGGACGCTCTGGAGGGGGATCGCAAGATTTTGGGTATCACAATTGACCAATTGGCGGCTGCGATGGCTGACGTTGGGAACAATTGGGAACGCGTCCCACTCCGCGCTCAGGATGCGAGAACTGGCTGGGAAGATGCCTTGGTTGGATGTCTGAAAGATGTAAGTGCTACAGCGTCTCGCACTTTTGGTCGTTAAAGGACTCCTTCAGCACGCAACATTGGAAAATTTCCCCCGCCTACGGGAGGTATTGACAAGGCTACTCTTCGCACCTGAGCCAAATATGGGATCATCGCCTTATTCAACCAGCTCACGGGACTCCACACCTGTTTCCTATCCGTTATTGTCATCACCCGGGGAACGCTATCACGCCCTTCCACCTTCCGATCGTATTGCTATCTTGGCCTTTTTATGCAACCTCTCCGTGTCCAGCAAGGCAATCCACAGCCACATGGATGGATGCGAGGAGTCCTTGACCGCATTGCGGAAAGAAAAAATCGAAATCAACCGATTGAAAAAGCAGTAGTAAGTATAACCGGAAGACATTAGTGCTCAAAAGTGATGATGATCATCGTCAGTACCGAGGAGATGAATACTCTTGCGGGCGATACGGGGCCGAGGAAAGAAGCAACTCCCGTTGTAACAGAGGAAGATGTTGCTACGCATGACTCCAGCGACCTATCAGATGCACCGTCAGAGGAAGGTTCAGAGACGGCTTCAGCGAACGGTGGTCGTCAGAAAGTATCAGCACGCCAGAAAGACCTCCGCCAGAGAGCCCATGCTCAGGCACACGCGAAACAAAGGGAAATCGCTCGTGCGAAAGTTGCCGCAGAGAAGCAAGCACAAGCAGAACACCGTCGTCTTGATGAAGAAGTTAACAAACTTGAACGTCGATTGGAGAGCATCGAGCGAGAGTTCCGGAAGCTACTTGGAGCCATCAGAGCTAAGCCGTTGGGCAAGGATCGATTTCACAATCGAGTCTGGTGGTTTGACGGCATGGGCTCCATGTCTCTGTTAGGTAGCGGAGGCGTCGTCCAGTACGGTGCTGGTCGTATATTTATTCAAGGACCCACTGAAATGGAGCTGGAATTAATGTCAAGAAGGGAGGAAAATGACGTTGATGCCAGAAGACAGGAGGAAGAGGGGGAGGGTCTCTTGAGCCCCGGAGAGTGGGCGGTATACACAGAGTCCGAGGAGGTGGGTAAATATTTATAGTCGGTCCAGTGTAGCTAACCACACCGCATTAGGTGGACGAGTTTGTGGCGTGGCTTAATCCAAAAGGAGTCCGAGAATTAGCGCTCAAGAACGCGTTCACGAAATGGTGGAGTCACATCGCACCCGGAATTCGTAAACGTCTCTCGGTTCGTTATCTTAATGGCGAGGGGATCAGCAGACTAAATTTGGGATAGGACCTGAACGTGAGCGCCAGACTCCCAGAAGCCCGCCGTTCGACGAGAGTCAAGACTACTGTTGGACATGACATCATGAGGGAGTCGTATATGATGTGGACAAATCGCCGCGCGGTAAACTCTTCGTAGCGGGCGAGCGAATCGTTGGATAGTTATTGTTGGACTGTTGGCTGCACCCGCATTCATACACAGCATAGATCAGCAAACATGGTATATATCATCCGACATGTATATAGAAGTGATGTGACACTTGATTGTTGGTAGACTTGCTCAGAATCCCGGATCGGACCTTCCGATTGCGGCTGATGCGACCCTTGGCGACCATTAAATCCTGTTGCTTATCTGTGCCACTAACTTCGGCAGGGAAGGGTGATTCGGCAGTCACAGTAAGTCACAAATTAGTCACAGTCGGTCACACTCACGAAATCAATCTCCGCCCGGGTTCCGATTGCAAGTGATTTATTATCTGTGAAGGCGGCGACTCGGCAGCTGGTCAAGGATTCAACCTCAGCTTCTGGTAGGGTGACACGGGTGACGATTCAACGTGACTTTGGCCTGGTGTATATCTTCCTCATTTAGAAGGTGCCGAATCAGCTTCCCCTACCAAAATTAGTGGCACGGATAGCCCTGAAGCCAATTCACCATTTTTTGGTTTCCATTTCTTTTTTTCTTTTTTCTTTTTTTTTTTTCACCGGAGCTTGGCCGTAATTTATATACGAGAATGCGGCTCTTCCTCTGCAGTGCCCGTTATCAGCTCCTCTCTCAGATCTCAACGACCAGGCTTGTCTTGCGCTGTCGGACATGTCTTCCCTTCCAAACTCTTTCACTTACGGCTCTGTTTCTAGTGTCCATAGCGTTAGGGATGCATTCGCTTCCTGTAGGTATCCTCCCTTCCCTCTTGCGATCGTTCATGTCTCATGCACTCTGCAGATTATCGCTCGCAGTATTATCCCAGTTCGAATGTGCAGACATCTGATACAGCCAATGATTTGTCCAACGATGAACCTCCCACATCGGAGTCATTCGACACATCAGACTCGGTACACGGTTCGCCTACCGAAAGACATCCTCAGTACACAGCGGGAGTTCTGGAACACAGTTCTACACCTCTCCAAGACTCCGAGGCGGCCCTTCGAACGGTCGGTATGAGAGGACGTCCCAAACCCATTAGCGTTAACAGGGGTCGCGAAACTACCCCGCTACTAAGGAAAGCCGCTTCCTTCACGGTGTTCTCGTCCTCAGACTCTCCCGGTCGCGCAAATTATGAGTCTCTGAGTCACCCAGGTGATTCCAATATAGTACCGCAGATTCCAGCCCCTGTACCTTCTATCACATCTGTTGGGCATCATTACATAGGCAAGAGTACTTATGGCCAGACGGTGAGTCTGGTGAAGGAAAATTGTCTTCAAGAGATGTTGAAGATTTGTCTCCAGCTGTTTAACTGCATCGCAGTGCTTTTGGGGATAGGAATGCTCTCCGAACCACTTGCATTCGCGTATGCTGGATGGCTATGGGGCACCGTTCTTATCATCTTTTTTGGACTCATTACATGTTACACGTGAGTTGTTCTCGTCGTGTGACGAGTTGATCTAATTTATGAGTCCAGTGCAAAACTGCTTGCGCACCAGATTCTGGATGACCCCCGTCTGCGTTCATATGCTGACATTGGTCGAAAAGCATTTGGTCCCAAGTCATCCCTGCTGACAAACATTTTGTTTTGTCTCGAGCTGTTTTCTCTCAGGTATGTATATGACTTTTTTTTTTGGAATTGGTTTGCTGGAATTCTTTCAGTGTTGTTCTCGTCACGCTAACGGCTGATTCTTTGGAGGGAGTCTGGCCAGCTTACTCTGCCAACACCTACAAAGTCTTTTCTCTTTTCGCGTAAGTGATGTTTTTTTTTGTTATCGAAATTCTAGTGTGTATGTCCCACTGGTATAGGTTGGCCCCGACGGTTTTCATGCCCCTGTCTATACTTTCTTTCACGTCACTGCTAGGCATTAGCTCGACGTTGCTCATCATCGCGGTGATATTCATAGATGGATTTTCAAAACCAGATTCTCCAGGTAGCCTTTGGAGTCCAGCTCACACATCCCTCTCCCCAGGGACTCTTGGAGAGGTTGGGATAGCATTCGGCTTATTCATGGCCGGGGTAAGCGCTCGGTGTTTATGCTGTGCAGCTGCAGGGTCAAATTCTCAGTCAGTTCTCTGGCCACGTTGTGATACCCTCGCTGGCTCGCGATATGATAGACCCGTCGCAATTTGATCATATGGTCAATCGCGCGTTCGTAAGTAACTAAACCTCGTGCCGGAAAATGTACAGTTGACTTGCTTCACAGCTAGTTGCAACGTTCATTTACGCTATTATCGGGTACGCAGGGTATCTTATGTTTGGCAATTCGGTGAGCGATGAGGTGCGTTTATATGTCTCGATTTCAAATACGCCTCATTCAAGTACTGCAGATAAGCAGGGATTTGCTCGCCACACCTGGATATAATTCAACACTAAACCAGTTAGTGATGTGGTTGCTTGTCATCACCCCTTTGTAAGAGGATGTCCACATTATCTCATGACTCACGTCGTATGAACATTTGGGATTAGATCGAAGTTTGCTTTGAGCACCAGGCCAGTATGTGTTACATTTTTATTACCACTTGTAGTGAAACTTATCGGTCATCCGATGTAGCTGAACATCATTTTGGAGAGTATGCTGGGCTTGGAAGTCACCTCTTCACCAGCCTCGGTAGAGGACGGGAAAGTATTGCCACAAGAGAACCAGCAGGACTTGACGAAACAGTTTCTCGTGGCCCTTGAGCGTATAATGGTCCCGGCCATGTCAATTTTGGTTTCAATCCTTGTTCCGCAGTTCAGTTCCCTGATGGCGTTTTTGGGTTCCTTTTCAGCTTTTGTCATTTGCGTCATTGGCCCGATTTCTGCGAAAATTGCGATGACTGGTCGTTGTCGGTGGTACGATGCAGTTCTGCTAGGCGTTTCTACCTTGATGGCGCTTTGGGGTACATTCTCCGCGTTTTGGACGACATGAGAGTTGTTGTAGGTGATTGATCGCACATGAAGAATGGTGTTAGAAGCAAATGTTGTTGGCAGGCTAGAAGTTCACGCTGACGTAGGTGCCAACCAGTACATGGAATTTTTGACGAGCCACATGAAACATCATACATGCGTAATACAATTATTTTGCTTGTACGGAGTGGGCGAAAACCTTTGATAATTCTGAAAGATCGGTGAGATGGAGCATTTCGGGAGACGAAAAGCACTCACGGGGTAACTTTACACTCTCACGGATAACAACAGATTCTATCTGGTTATCTGGATTGGGAGGGATCGAGACAACTTGTCCATCAATGATCCATCCCTGCTTCGAGGCCCAGGCTTGAAGCTCGGGCCCCGCCAAATCAACATATGATCCAAGTCTCTCCAACCCTATGCGCGTGAACGTAGCCTTGACGGCACGTGCGGCGACTTCTCGAATGGCATCCTGAAAGCCCGTGCATTCGACTGTATAATTTTCTCTCAGGGATTCGAGCTCTTCAGACTTGTAGAAAGTCCAGAACGCTGGAAAGCGACACTGATGGAGGAGATCGTAAAGGTTCGTGAGTACGGGAAGAAGAGTCGGGAGAGGATCTGGTTCGTCAGTATTGGCGTTGGGCAGTCTATCATCTAGTAGGGATATGCAAAGGTTGAAGTCCGGAAAAGGCTCAGCGGTCAGGGCTTTGAGAAGGATGTTGATGACCACATCTGGGTTATAGAGGTCAGGATTAAATTGGTACCTAATGAGCAGTTATCTCCGGGGATGCATTCCAGGAAGCTAGACATACAGTTTCAGGATGGCAAGATTGGCCAGACAATCGTACTCCCCGCTCCTGGTTTGATGGTAGAGGTAGTCTTCCAAAATCCCGACATTGGATGGGTTATATCGATCTAAAACCGACTAGGTCTCTCAGATACCGAGGATTTGTGTACAGCAACGTACCGACACCTGATACGAGGTTTTCAATCAACTCTGTCCGTGTGGACGGTGTTTGCCATTCCGCTGTTGCTGAAGCCATTGATTGTGACGCGAATTTTGAATGTAGTCAAGGTTAGACTGTGATGCGGTGTGACCCCAACCAAAACTGCTCACCCCACCTCGCCCAGGATATCGTTTCAACACGAGCATAAAGCCACGTTGCCTTCGTAACGTCCAGATCGTCAGTATATCTGGAGAAGGGATCCAGAACACCCTTATCATCCCGGACGTTCTTACTCGTCCAGTGTCTCATTCAGAGAGATCATGAATGTCGACGACGAAGCTCGGGCACCCTCAACATGCCAAGGTAGCATCGAATCTCGCAAGCAATCCGATGCCATGTCCGTGGATCACCATCCAGGAGATGGGCACTCTCCATCAGCACCCGTACCCAAAGAACAAGCCGTCTCGCGGTCGCGGCCAAATTATCGCGCCAGGTTCATCCTCAGCGGACATACGATGTCGATATCTTCCCTGAAATTTAGTCCAGATGGAAGCTTGCTTGCGTCTTCTGGTACATTTATCACGTCTGTCTGTCCAGATTGAATTGTCTGACAGTAACCTCTATCGAAGCAAGCTGCGGACAAGCTAGTCAAAATTTGGGACGCATACACTGGTGAAATTCTCAAAACATATGAAGGCCATCATGAGGGTATCAACGACGTTGCATGGTCGTCCGGTGGAGACTTCCTCGCATCTGCGTCGGACGACAAGTCAATCGTTATTTGGAACATGGAGCAGGTGAAGTTTTGGAGTGCCCTGTTTGGTCGGATGCTAATTCCAGCGCCCCAGGGCAATCTTGCTAAGATATTCCAAGGTCACACCAACTTTGTATTTTGTGTCAACTTCAACCCCAGATCAAATCTTTTGGTCTCCGGAGGGTACGACGAAACGGTACGCGTCTGGGATGTAGCAAGAGGTTGGTGTCTCTCACGCTAAAAGAGGGCCGATACCGGCGTGCTTACCGTGCACTAGGGAGGTCCTTGAAGGTCTTACCTGCACATTCCGACCCTGTGACAGCTGTCGGCTTTAATCATGATGGCACCCTCATCGTCTCATGTGCCATGGATGGGCTCATGTGAGTGTCACAGGATGTGTATGAAGCGGACGATAACGTGATACCATCCTAGCCGAATATGGGATTCAGAGTCAGGACAGTGCCTTAAAACGTTGGTGGACGACGATAATCCGATATGGTCCGTGTAGTCCGTTGGCAGGTTGCCCGACGCTGATCTTCGATATAGTTCTCACGTGAAGTTCTCGCCAAACTCAAAGTTCATCCTGGCTGCTACACAAGATTCTACCATTCGACTCTGGAATTACCAGAATTCACGGTGTGTAAAGACATACACAGGACACACCAACCGCACGTACTGTCTCTTTACGTGTTTCATCACGACCAATGGTCAGTACGTGGTGAGCGGTAGCGAGGATGCCAAGGTCTACGTGTGGGATCTGCAGAGCCGTGAGGTTGTGCAGGTCCTCGAAGGGCACAGGGGTGAGTGGGTTACTTTTTGGGTGCGGACAATGTTGTCCTGATCATGTGGTCAGATGCTGTGCTGGCTGTGGCGGTGCGTTTTCTGACGTGGTTGTGCTCGTGTTGCTAACGGCTACGGAGCCAGACCCACCCAGAGCGGGCGATCATCGCCTCTGCTTCGACGGAGAAGGATTTGACGATAAGGCTATGGTATGGCTAGCGTCCTGTAGAATGTGCCACGCAATTCCACTGAGTCAGCGTCATCGATTGAAACTCCGACCGTATTATATAAACCTTCTCAGACGGCTCGTCTCAGACATCATTCTTTGATACAACCCACCACAGTCGTCCCTCTACACATCGTCCATAATGCAGATCTTTGTCAAGACTTTGACTGGAAAGACCATCACCCTCGAGGTTGAGTCTTCCGACACCATCGACAACGTCAAGGCCAAGATTCAAGACAAGGAGGGGTAAGTCATCACCATCCATCCCCTTGCCGCCCGTCTCACATGCTTCATAGTATCCCTCCTGATCAGCAGCGCTTGATCTTTGCTGGAAAGCAGCTGGAGGATGGTCGCACCCTCTCTGACTACAACATCCAGAAGGAATCCACCCTCCATCTCGTCCTCCGTCTCCGTGGCGGAATGCAGATCTTTGTCAAGACCTTGACGGGCAAGACCATCACCCTGGAGGTCGAATCCTCTGATACGATCGACAACGTTAAAGCCAAGATCCAGGACAAGGAGGGTATCCCCCCCGACCAGCAGCGCCTTATCTTTGCTGGGAAGCAGCTGGAGGATGGTCGAACTCTTTCCGACTACAACATTCAAAAGGAGTCGACTCTTCATCTTGGTATGTGAACCAATTGTCTTTCTCGTATCTACTCTAATTTTCATGCAGTCCTTCGCCTCCGTGGTGGCATGCAGATTTTTGTCAAGACACTCACTGGCAAGACAATCACGTTGGAAGTGGAGTCGTCTGACACTATCGACAACGTGAAAGCGAAGATCCAGGATAAGGAGGGTATTCCTCCTGACCAGCAGCGTCTCATTTTTGCCGGGAAGCAGCTCGAAGATGGTCGTACTCTTTCTGATTACAACATCCAGAAGGAGTCGACACTTCATTTGGTGCTTCGTCTGCGTGGTGGTATGCAGATCTTTGTCAAGACTCTTACGGGCAAGACCATCACATTGGAAGTCGAGTCCTCTGACACAATCGACAATGTGAAGGCGAAGATTCAGGACAAGGAGGGCATCCCCCCAGACCAGCAACGTCTCATCTTCGCTGGCAAGCAACTAGAGGATGGACGTACCCTTTCTGATTATAACATTCAGAAGGAAAGCACGCTGCACCTTGGTAAGCTGATTGGTGAAGCGTTCCTTGGATTTGTAATGACGATGTTTCCTTTAGTGCTTCGTCTCCGGGGTGGATGCTGAATGTCAGTGTGTTGAGATCGTTTTGTGAATCTGTAGTTAATTGTGTGTTGTATCATTGAGCGAAGTCCGGTTGCAATCTCAATCCAGTGGTTTTTCGTATACGGATGGATTTGAGCGGTCTACATGTATACACCAGAGCTACATGTGGTCGTTGGGAGTTTCGCTAGTACGTGCATGCTTCCTGCGTCTCTTGCGTTTCCGCGCAGTAGGGATTACTACGTCGTCGTCGTCGTCGTCAGTTCTCTCTCTCTTCTGACCCGTGTCCGAGGGGGTAGGAATACGTCGGCTTGGCTGAGATACTGCTTTTTTCTTCACACTGAGAGGGTTTGGACCTTTTGGACCTCTCCTTTTGCGAGGAGGTTCGAGTGGATCACCAGCTCTGATGCAAGCCAGCTCTGCAGCACTGGGTTGAGATGCCTTTTCTTCACTCTAGACCCCAGGAGTTAGTAGATGCATGACCAAGGTCTCAGTTGATGACACGCCTGTTGTTTGGCTTTCAACGTTGCATCGCTAGGGGGTTCTAAAATCATCACTGCACGATTTATATGGACCATTGGTACCGCAGGTATCAGCCGAAGCTTGACGCGGAGCGTTTGCGACTGAGTGGCTACGACATAACGATGCTTGTTGGATTCACCTGCAGAAACGTCAAGATTACACGCATCGGCCATAAATAAGAGAGGCGTTCCAATTACGCTTGCAATACAATCTTGTCCAAGTACTGCTTCTCTGTGGTTACATTTTCGACGTTCGAACGATTTCGCGAGATCGACCGCGGCTTGCTGTGATTTTCCCTGTAGATACAGCTCGTGGATACAGCATTGTGTGATCACTGAGTGACGGGCGAGTCAGGCCATTCGGAACCAGAGGCGAAGGTCAAAGATCATACTGGGCTTGACGTTTCCTTGGAGCACGATGCCCAACTGTTGTTGCAGGTCTGTCTTGGCCGTCACTGCCAATCTACACATATCAGAGTCAACTAGGCATATATGAGCTCGGATTAGAGTAGGGCGAAACAGAGGCATACCCAGGACTTGGTAAGGCTGCCGAAACCCAAACGACAGGGAGTACAATGACATGAGTTTTCTGTATGTTTTCGCCCTCCTTTGCCTCATGATGGGCAAGGCAATTTGCTTGACAGGCGCGTCAAGAAGTATTTACTAGACTTGGCGTCGGGAAGCGGGCCGGTTGGTTATTTGGCCTTGTTGCACACAGACCTTCATCCCAGAGCCTGACTTGCACTTGCGAAATACGCGTCACCATGAAACTGCAGCTATTGGGTATATCAGCGATTTTGTTCAGGTGAGCACATGATCGTTAGTTCGTGCGTTTACGAGCGGGTCGGCTGACTCTGCTCAGCACCTGTCTTTGCCTTGACATTGTCGGACACATACAATGGAACGATTTATGCCCTAGTGAGTGAGCATGGTTCCCAGTCCTAATCGAAACGCTAACCTCTAAGGAGCTCAGATTATAGAGCGCTTGGTCCTGCTAATGTCATCCTTGATGCAGGCAAATACTCTGGCCGCATAACACGGAGCGGAAACTTTTCCATGTATGCACATCTCTAAACGCCATCCGTTTACCAGCTGACCGTCGTTACACAAGACCAGACGTGGATCCAGGAACGTATGTTCTTTCGGTTACATCACACGACTACGTATTCGATCAAGTATGTCACTCGGCTCCCCTCCTTCACTTCCCCGCTGACCCTCAGAGGGTTAGTTCCGCGTGGATGTGGCAGACTCCTCTAGTCCACCACACGTCAAGTCCCACATACTCGGAACGCCTCTGATATCTGCTACATCTGTGTCTTTACGATACCCAATCGTCTTGGTGCCTCGACACAAGAACAATTACTTTAAGCCTCGCGAAACCTTCAACTTGCTGGGCATGTTCCAAAATCCAATGGTGATGATCATGGTGTTGACGGCATTGATGATGTTTGGGATGCCATACATCATGGTAATTCCGCTGTTTCCAATCAACTTGCCCTGCTCACGTGTTGAGCTAGAAAAACTTGGACCCGCAAACACTGGAAGAGCTTAAAAGCCAGCAAGGAAAGATTGCAAGTATCCAGAATTCGATACAGAATGGGGATGTAAAGTCTGGGTATGTCTGCACCATGGTTGCGAAGGAATATGCTCATATTAAGCTAGGTTGTCGGCGCTGCTGGCTGCCGAAGAGGAGTCCAAGGCATCTGTAGCAAGCGGAAGAGCTCCAGGGAACGGAACAACGATACAGCAACGAAAAGCTGGAAGAGGCAGTAGGCGACGATGAGGTAGAGTAACGTATCAAGATGGACTCTGCTATACAACATCCATTTGAAAGCAGTTACCGAATAGGTCGCTATTAAATTCTTGATTTTATCTCGCTGTAGGGAAAGGGGAGTTGGGCTGGGGATTTGGTTCAGAGAGGTTATCCCCGGTGGGAGTGTTTGGATACTCGAGTATGCGGTGAAGGTCGGCATTCCTTCGCATCGATGAGTCAGGGCGGGTGAAGTGAACCCTTTTGCGCACCTTTGTTTGAACCGGGCGATAATGGCTTTTGGGTTCTGCAAAAAAGCTTGGGATGATTCCACACTGCTGCCGGTCCTTTCGAGAAATTGAGCAGGAACGTTAGCACTGGGGATTGTCTGGCATACTGTTCGTCGGAGGTGGACGTCGCTTCTATGATATACATGTTGTCGTTCTTGTTGGCATCCTCATCTACTCGTGCCCCTGGTGCGGGCAAAACCTTGACGCCAGATAAAGCGAGTTGGCTGGAAGAGCTGCTGATTGTCGGTCTCGTTGGGCTGGCAGGATCATAGTTGAACACCAGCACATGTTCGTCGGAAAAGCGGGGAAGCAGCGACATAGGAGAGTCATCAGCGTAGCGATATTCTACGTCGGCATGAACGAGCGAGTTGGCTGAATGTTGCTGGAGAGAGACAAGAATATAATACGGCGGCGCATGAAGAGACATTTTGGAACAGAGATGGGGTCCCACCTTGCAATGAGTCGGTACACTAATGTATCGCTCGTATTCAAGAGTGCTCTTCTGGATCTCAAAGGGCTGTTATGCTCTGATAACCCTCATCGTAGCTTGCTTTCTCGCCATTTCTTGCTTTGCACTCCTCCAGCAAGCAGTTCGAACTGCACCTCATGGCTGGAAGAACAACTGGGACACAGTCACCATAGGTGCGACATTCTGCTTGGTGGTCAGTGTCTCTGCTTTCGCTCAATGGCTCTGATCCCTGACGTCGCTCGACAGCTTCTTCTGAGCATCGCGTTTTGTACAAAGCGTCGTATCGCTGTCCGGAGGAGACTGCAGCGGATATCGAAAACACACGGTGGAATCAACAGACATGATCTTCCAAAGGTAGGTCCACACCGCTGGTCCACGTTTCGTCACCTCACATTCCACCCAGCCAGTTCACGAGTATATTTCCCAAGAGTTTGCTCGCTCCTGCTTGATCTCTTATGAGTGTCAACCACGCGATACGACCCATCCCGGTTGGGGTAAACCCGGCACCGAGCACGGCGGCACCCGCTTCCGACGTAGCTTGCTTGATACCATTGCTGATATTGGTCTGCATGGATACCTCGTCCCCGAGTCGGCTTTCTGACCGACTGACGTGCAGATGCCCGAGCACACCTCGTCATACCCAACCTCCCTCCTTTGAAGCCCCATTGTCGCATGATCCATCATTTCCGATTCGTTCTCCCTCTTTTACCCAAGGATGGTGAGGGATTGACCCCCTTGCATTATTACGACTCTGCCATACAGCTTGCCCGTACATCAGCCGGGGAACCCACGGAAGACGAGTATGCGCTTGGATTGCGAGCTGCGGACGACATTCGCAGGATGTAAGGCTTTCTTTCTTTCCTTGTCGGACGTGTCGATTCATTATATTCGGACCAGCTTGAACGATTGTCGCATCGAGATGCTCGAGGAGTCTAGGACGCAGTTGGATGGGGAGACCAGAGTCAAATCATAGCTGCTTTTTTTTTTTTTTTTTCCCATTTATGCCGGCCTTGTTACGCTCGCGCTCTCCTCTTAATATAAGCCTTGTGCGTACGCTTTCCT
>JBBPJN010000106.1:0-26117 GCA_038088755.1 Boletus aff. separans
ACGTGCTTTCAGTCCCACTCTAAAGACAACCATCTTCTCTCCAATGAGTTTCAGCAGTTGCGCCTGCTCGCTCGTAAGTGCTTTGCCTTTGTCGCATATCTTGTGCGATGTTTCCAGCGATGGGACACCCCTTTTTAATGTCGTAGACAACCCTAATTTTCGCAACTGAGGTTCCTCGTTGTGTGGGAACGGTTCTGGAGGGTCCGAATATACTCGCATCACGGGACCCTCGGGGAGTATCACTGTCCGGCTGGCAATGTTGCCAGTTCGCGCAAAGTCAGCTTGTTGGAAGTCCTCAAACCACTCGATCACTTCCTGTGGCTCCGTGTCGGTAAATAGTAAACCAACTTGTCCTTTTATTTTCTGTGCGATGACAGTCATGAGCCGCAAGGAGGAGCTGGACCGAGATGACATGCCTCGGCAAGCTTATGCAGTCCTGGCCGGTGCTCTTCTTCTGGCGTATTTCCAAGTGCTTTTGCCATCACCGCAGCCCTGCCAAAGAATATCCTCGCTGAACTTGATTGCTGTCAGATTAGACATATTCCGGCGATGTCCCATCTACTCACTCTTTCCAGAGATTTCGGACAGTTTTGAGATGTGTGTTGCGCATCGCACCCACTTCGAACAGCCAGCCGTACTTCCATTTTTCTGCACTTTGTTGGATCTGTCGAGGTCTCGAGGTCAGACGGTGGGAACGGTCGACGATGTTGTGCGCACCTCGTTCAGAAGTGCATTTTTGTGTTCCCTGGTCTTCTTTGAGACCTTTGTGAGCGAGACTGGTCAAAAGCGAAAACGCCGTGTCATTCGTTGCGAATTAACCTTGGTCTCTTGATCTCACCGAGTTTCGAGCGTTTCGACTTGGGCATGCCAGTCGTTTTCAGGACGGACGTGGATTTTCAAGTCCGCCAAAACGAAAAGATCCCTCAGAGCCTGCCATGTCGGCAATCTCACCAGTAGAGCTCAGGACCCTCGAGCAAGTGCTCCTCAACACCTCTAGAAAGGTCCCCCTTCATGACAGATTTCGGGCCCTCTTTGCCCTCAAATCCCTCAAGAACGACGACGCAGTCGCGATCGTATCCAAAGGTGTCGTCCCTCTTCTTCACTGCACTCATCGTCTCGGACCCAACCTTGCCATCGACAGCCTTTGATGATCCTTCTGCGCTTCTCAAGCACGAGCTAGCCTACTGTCTCGGCCAAATGAAACGGACATCCGCATTGCCCATTCTCGAGTCGGTTTTGCGAGATGAAAATGAGGATCCGATGGTCCGACACGAGGTATACTGTATCATCCTGCCGTATCTCTTCGGTGCAAGCTCTCTCACACAATCGTGCGGGACAGGCAGCGGAAGCAATGGGTGCGATTTCGTCCGCAACTTCAGTTCCGATCCTGCGCGAATACCTTTCTGATCCCAATCGGAGCGTACGCGAAACTTGCGAGATCGCACTCGCAAAGATCGAGTGGGACAACTCGGAAGAAGGGAGAAAACATCGTGCGGCGGCAGAGTCTTCGGATACCATACCGTGCGCCTGTCCTTTTTGACCTCTTTCCTGATGTGTTTACCCGACCATGATAGTGCATATACCTCGATTGATCCGGCCCCCCCGTCATCCCACCTCCTGTCAGGGCAACCAAAACCTGACGACGTAACGGAAGCGTCTATATCATTACTCAAAGAAAAACTACTCAACCGCGAACTACCGCTGTTTGAGAGGTACCGTGTGATGTTTGCCTTGCGCAATATCGGCACGCCACAAGCGGTGGATGCACTTGCATGTGGTTTCTCCGACGATAGTGCTCTTTTCAAGTAAGTAAAACACCCGCGCTCGGTATCTTGTCGTTGAGATGATTGCAGGCATGAGATTGCATTCGTATTCGGACAGCTGTTGTCGGTCCATTCTGTACCATCCTTGATCAAGGTGCTCCGAGACACGAACGAATGCGACATGGTACGACATGAGGCAGCGGAAGCTCTCGGGGGCATTGCAACTCCCGAAGTACTTCCACAGCTAAAGGAATGGATGACGAGGGTGGATTCACCCACCGTTGTCCGTGAGAGCTGTCAAGTTGCCATCGACATGTGGGAGGTGGGTGGTTTGTAGTTTGCCCCAACATGCAATACTGTTCTAACCGATCATCCTCAGTATGAAAACTCTGACGAGTTCCAGTACGCAAATACACTCGAGATTGCGCGCACTGCTGAACCTACACCTGCATGAGACGAATGTCGGAAGAAGCTGAATACATACTGGCATCTCTTACTAGTATTCAAGAGAGAATCCACATAGAGGTGTAATCATATGGCACAAAGAGTACGCGATAAAACGCCTAAAAGCTCAACAACGTACAACGATGAACAACAGCCCATGACAGCGACAAGAATGCAACGTAGGACTTTTACTCGGTATCAAACACCAAGGCCCTAACCTCGATGGATTGCCTCTGAGGGGCATCGGGAGGACTTGTGCTATCATGGAAAGCCGAGTGGGGTGTCAAGCGTGCCTTGTCAATGTCGGAGTCGAAGCACTTTATAAGTGTAACTTCGTCTGGGGTCTGTTCAGACAAGTAATACCATTTGTGTCCGGGATTGTACTTGACGTTGAAGGTGGATCCCTCCCGATGAGCATAGATGTGACGGGTTGGGACGAGTTCTTTGTCGGGATCAACGGAGCGGTAGTCAGCCACAGCGAGAGGGTTGTGAGCTACGGTATTGGCAATGGGTCTAGGAGACAAATAAGTGGGGTACTTGACGAAATGTACACCTGCAACGCACCTCCAAACATTGATGATGCGGTATCGACCTTTAAGGAGCCGCTCGGCCTCGTGCCCGAGGTGGTACTCTACACGCTGAGCGGCCGCGACAGACGTCTGGTCAACATGGACGCGTTGCTACGGAAGGATAGTCGAGGTGTGAGGATGCTTGCAGAGAAGTATCAGGGAACCACTGACCACTGGGCCACGGAGAGGAGCCTTGGAGGGCCCTTTCTGGTCAACAGGGCTCCGCCTGATGGTGTGATCAAAAATAAAGACTCTCTTGGCGTCGGCATATTTTCTGAGGATGTCCTCGACCTCGGCATAGTAAACAGACTTGATCTTGTCCTCGTCGACAAAGTCTTTCTCGACGCTAGGGTAGTGGACAAACTGGAACCCGCTGACGTCGAGACCGAGTGCGTCAGCCTTTCCTCTAGCGTCATGAACGACTACAGGACGACTATCCCGGCCAACGTTGGTCCTTGGGACGCCTGCAGGGGGCTCGTCGACATAGTTGTAAGGAGGCTGTGGGTCAAGAGGAGAATAATAGTTGAGGGTGGTTTGGACGTCGCGGGGAGCGAGAATCTGTACGGTCATATTGGATGGGAAGTCGGCTGATGCACGCCATGGGATCACCAGGGTTTTTATAGACAGCTCCAGGAAGATTGCTTGGTAAGGAGTCGACGAGAATACCACCAAAGTCTAGCGCATGACCAGGCGTGGGTGACGTGCTCAGGCGCTGAGGAAGCTCATCAGTCAGCATAAGAGGACGAAGATGATGATGATGATGACGACGACGGCGGCGGCGGCGGCGGCGAGGAGTGCTGTCGAGTGAGAGGTGAAGAGGTTGCGGAGATGGATGTTACATACAAAAGCCAGTGCTGCCTATCTCGTTCACCGTCGACGCTGAGATGACCGACTGCGCGATCCTCGCCATCGCGTCAACGACAGAGACCGTCCGCGCGCTCATCCAAAGCATGTCGTTTGCCCTCCGCGCCGAGTTGAGCTGACTGGCGGTGACAGGACTCGCCAAGGATGTTGTGCTCGACGACCACGCCTCCGCTGTACCGTGGACGATCGCGAACAAGTATTACACGGCCGAGGTCACATTCCTCGTCCACGCAATCCCGTCTTGGGCCACGATCCAGGACGACCTCCTGGCTCCCGCTCTTCTGTTCGTCTGGAATAGAGGCGAGGTAAGCCCCCGTGTTCGTGTTCGTCTCTAGGCACTCGCCGATCTGCCTATAGCCTTACCGCGACCACGTCCGCCAGCTCTCTCGGCACGCATCTCAGCATGAAATTGAGGTTTCCCTTGCCGTCAGACTCCCCCCCACAGGCACGGCTTTGCCTACAGAGGTCGAGGATGACCAAGACGTAGATGCCTACTTATCTTCCGAGGGCTTTGAGTTTGTCGACGTCTTAGACACCGAGGCTTCTTCGCTCGATCGTTCGGGTGAGCATGCGGCCATCTGCTCCAACTAGCAGTATTCACCTTTCCGTTCTTAGGCATACCTGGTATATCTCGCATTGTCGATGCACTGAGCACCATCATGTGGCCGTCGATGGTTCGACAGACCTCCGAACGGGTCACAGCAAGTGGCTTCATCAATCCTGGTATTTCCTCTGATGATTATCACAATCTCGTACGACTGGTCACAGCAAAAATATCTGGAAACGACGGTGATCATATGCAGCGAGAGCTCGAAGAACTCGAACGTTGGCTCGATGAGGACATGTTATCTAGCGATGCAGATGCGCGATCTGCCGGCGGTGACGACGAAGTTGTTCCATGGAGCACCGTCGTTACCCCAGGGACCCTATCTCCTTCATCGAGCGGTTTTCTTGAAACATCGCGCCCTACCACTCCTAAAGCAGGTTTTGACGATGATTTTACTTCCTTTGTCTCTGCTTCGCCTCCAAGTTCTGCTGGTAACCCTCAATCCTCTACGAAGAGTGTATCGTCTCTACAAGGGGTTCAACCTCTCGCATCCACGAGCTTCAGCTCCACCTTTAGCTTCAACTCCGCTTCGTCTGACCGCTTGACTCCCACTTTTGACGGTCATGGAAGCTTCGACACGACTCGCGTAGCACTCGGCGAATGCTACAAATCCCTCGGCTCTGTATCAGACTTTGGGGACCAGGATAAGGACTCGATCAGTTTCGAACGATTATCCAACAGCAGTGACCAGGCAGACGAAGACATGCCATCGCAGGCAGAAATCGCGGAAACCTCACGCAGGATCTTTGGTCCCATGCAGGAACAAGGTAACGGGAATCCCCGTCCAACCGCTCGTGGCGGAGCGCCATCGCAAGGTCATCCCGGGCAGGAACTTGATGTCGAGATGATGGACGCCGATCTCGAGCGCTTTGATTTACAAAGCGTATTAGGTGCGCTCCAAGGACTGAAAGAGGAGATTTCTGGAATGCCCGATAAGGAGAGGAGAAGGGCTGCAGCAAGAGTAGCACTTGGCCTTGCATACGGACTTGGCAGCAACCCACATTCCGAAGCAAGCGAGGAGCTTGTCTGATTTACCGTTGTCGACAAACATCCTTTACTTGTGAACGTGATCATTACTCTTACGGTTGTTAGCATTTGCCAGGAGTGATTATGATGCAGTACATACGTTGGACCAACTGATCGCTGTTTTCTAAGTTACACCTTGGTGGTTTGAATGCTTCTTCTCTCCTGACCATACAAGACAATCATTCTACATCCCCATCCACATTTTTCGAGTTACCAGTCTCATCTCTGACGCCTCCTTCTGCAAAGCTCATGATTCCTCCCAAGTCCAGCTTTGAAACCACATCCTCGGCTTCGCCCACGTCCATTTCCCCGAGCACTCTGTTCACTGCTTCTAATGTCCCGACCCTCAGCGCATCCTTGAGTGCGTCGCTGAACCCATCGAAGACTGTCCATCGCATCATCAGTGCTTTGCGCACTTCCTCGATGTCCAAGCCCTCCGTTCCGGGGCCGTCGAGAACGAGATCGTCGGGCGGCGGACCGTCGGGCACGTTGAAGCTGATGGTAGAGTTGGGGTTTTCAGGTACGAGCTGGATCTGTTCTTTCTGTGAAGTGGAAGAGGAAGCTTCAGTTGAAGCGGTCGCCACACGAGCAACAAGGTGAGCATAAGTATCTTCGACATCTTTGACGAAGATGGATATGGCGCGTTTATTGCCTGCAATCATCCTAGGATCGCGTTGCGATAATCAGTCCTGATGTGGTCACACTGAAGGAGCAGCCACTCACTTCTGGAAGAACAACCTGACTCCGTCACGACCCAGTTTGTCACAATACTGCAAAAGCAAGCTTTGGTGCACGCATTGCTTCGCGTATCTTCCGCGTCCATCTGTCTCTGCCTGGAAGGCGGCGACAAGGAGAGCGTCGGATGCACCTGGAACAACGACATCACGATTGTCCTGTATAAAGGCAAAGGATTGGGCATAGTCCCAAAGTGGCAAGCGAGAGAAACGAGCGAGGGACGGGGTAAGCTCTGGTAGTTCTTCCTGTTGCTCGTCCTCGTTGGAGATGGAGACGTCCGGGTCCGATGGGACTGCGGCAACATGAGAGGAAGAGGCGGTAGGGTTGAGTACTTCGTAGGTTGTTGTCTTGGTTTTAGTTGTCTTGGTTTTTGGAGTCGTATCCGAGATCGCATTCTTGATCGGGGGCGGCGCAGGTTTGGGAGGGACGTACTGGGCAAGGGTCAATATTGAAGGCAATGGGATACAAAAAGAATGAGATACCTTGCTTTCCCAACCTTCGTGGATGTCTTCGCTGGTGATGTGCTTCTTCTGCTCCTTGATCTCTACATCGAGGTCGGCCTGGAGCTTGCGCGTATGCTCTGAGAGCTGGGCGATGTGTCTCTCCATGCCGTCTAGGACGCCTTTCTTCTGTTCGTCCTGTGGAAGAACCTTGACGGTGTCGTAGATCTGGAGCAGAAGGGATAGAACCATGGCATCGTATGTGGGCTGGTTCTTTGCACTGCTGGGTGGTGCTGCAGGGGATGGGTTCGACTGGAGACGATCGACGAGATATTGTAAGAAGGGGAGACCGGTTAGAGACTGCCCCGCATCGGCGCCTTCGGCGAGATCGCCCTCGACGGTGGCGGGTGCGCCGGCGATGCGTTGTTTGATCCTGACGAGGCGAGGATGGAGGACATCGTTGCACGCGATCTCAGCGTGGAGGGCCTCGATCCTGTGCTTGCGGGCCTCGCGCTTTTCGTGGATGTCGCGCTGCTTCCATCTGATTAGAGAGCGTTTGTCGACGTTGGGGTGGCCCTCGATGTCGGAGTCGTCTGAGAGCTCGAGTTGATCCCACTTGGAGTAGTTGAGGGGCATCGTGAACGTCGGTCGTCGGTGGTGCTATGGAAAGCTGTCGAATTTAGTGGGCGCTGATCGCTGCTACTGTTGACCAAGACGTCAGTCGCTGGTCGCTAATACAGACCGGGTCCGTGCGAGTGGCTGAGCCATTCGGGGGTCCTTTACATCTTTATTCTCAACACCCACCACCGCCATGGACACCGACGTCGAGCGACACCAACCAGTCCAAACGCCACCAGCACCAACCCTGGACATGGCCTCCTCCTTGCGGGCAGCTGCCCTCTTGTCCAGAAAGCGCCGGAGGGTCGATCCTGACGCATCCGCTCTCCCTCCTCGCCTCGCTCCAGAGCTCACCCTGCAACTCGACTATGGCCACGACGATCCGGCAGTCCCAAAGCCGTACTCGGCTACACCTCCTGTAGCACTAGAACCGATGGAGCGCACAGAAGACATCGAGGACGGTCAAATCCGTGAAGAGGGTGAAATCAGCGATACCGAAGCCTCGCCTCCACCACCACGGTCGCCCACTCCGCCCCCAAGGTTGAGACAACGGCCGTTTACTTCCCAACCTCAGGAATCCGCAAGAGTTGGACTTCCCATACCCCCACGTCCATCATCCCGTACCGAAGCCCCAACAACTTCCCCACTGGAATCATCCGACGCTCAGGCATGGCAACTCGCTAGCCTTGAGCCTTTCGTGCTCGAGACATCTACCTACCGACTCGATGCCAGTCATGTCAGGCCAGGACTCTCCAGTTCGTCATCAGTTTTACACTAGTCCTCTCTCTGCTCACATTACTTTTAGTGACCCAAGACCAATACAACACTGCCAAAGACATCATTCTTGACCTCCTTGGATGGGACGTTCCTCCGGAATATTTGTTGGAGTACGGCTTGAGCCGACAAGTCATCTTCTACGTTTTTTCGGAACTCAGTCTGCGTCTTCCAAGCAATTTGGATACAAGTGGGCTCATTCCGTACCCAACACCTGAGATGCTCGCACTCATGCCAATTTCTCCATCCTTGTCTACGCGCTCGCTGCATTCCTCGTCTTCTACCATGCCTCCTCCATGTGTCATCCCAGCCCGAGTCACTCTTGCCGAGCGCATGAGCATGGAGCGCATCGACAGTCGGATGTCTTCACCCGATCCTTCCCCTTACATCAAGGCCGAGCCGAGTTCGCCATCATCTGTTGATTTCTCCAATTCTCATTCGTTGCTTGTCATAGAGCAACAACGACGCCAGGAACTACTCGCCCGCAAAGCTGCCATTGCCTCCAGAAAGGTTCGACAAGAAACCCTTGGTTTTGTCACTCTATCCAAAGAGCAAGATATTGATATGAGTGCAACTCCTGCCCAATCCGTCGACGATTTCTTGAAGACGATTGAGCCTGCTCCGCGTCTGGATAACAACAACCGTAACCGAGGATCCTCCGTTGGCACAACTTTCTTCTCGAGTTCGGAACGCATGGATGTTGATGACTTGATTCCTGGTCTAATTGGTGCATCCAGAGATACCTCCACTTCCTCGGTGGGCCCCTCTTCGGCTCGGTCCAAGTCTTCATCAAGCACGGGCATTTTTATCGATGCTCACTCATCCGTGGCGTTACCTACTGGATCAACAGACAACCCAGGCTGCACAAGCGATGGCATGGAACGAGTATCAGCGACGTCTGCAGACATGGCTGGCTCAGGCTCACTCACGCCCACCCTTGAAAGCAACCTTAATCATGCCGGCGTGGACGGCGACAGCGGTTACCCCCAACGTCGAGGCATGAAGCGTCCCGTGGCAGCTGACTTTGTGGATTTCGACAGCGGCCCGGGACCCTCGCGTGGTTACGGAAGCTCACATTTGAATGGTTGCCTTAACGGAGGTCCATATCCCAATCCTCTCTCCAGACGGAAAGCCGGTAGTTTTGCTGGAATTAATGGTGTGCGCCGTTGCGTAATCGAGCTAAGCGACAGTGAAGACGATGGTGACAATCAAGTGAGGGGGGATCATGTAGGGAACAACGACACTCGGGAGTACTCCCCGGCGGTCACTACAGCATTTACCGCGCGTGTTCCATCGCGGCTCGCCGGGACTCCGACATTGACTTCGTCTTTGGGTTCTTCGGGTGTTGCCAATGGCAATACAGGGCAGCCGTTTCCCACGGCGCCCGCAACGAGTGCGCTCGCAGAAAAGGAGGAAGAAATCAAGAGAATGCGACGACGCATTGCTCAGAAGGAAGAGTCAAGGCTGAGGAAGCGTGCGGCTGTAGGTCCCTCTAAGTACTCGTCCAAGAGGTACTTAGCATGTGCGTAGATGTCTGGACAGTCAACACCAGTGACACCTCCCACTAGTTCCGAGGTACAGGCTTCAGAAGGAACGGCGACAGTAAGGCAGGAAGAAACGGTCAACGGTTCACTGAGTTGCAAATTTTCATCGACGTTACTCCCCGAACGGGAGAAAGACCATCCTTCCATACACGAACAGACAAGAAATGGTTCGTGACGTTTAGCATCTCACCCACCCCCATTAGTCCGGACGTGCACATTCCGCATTCGCTTATCACGGCGATCTTGCTCTGGTTTTGAGTATGCGCTGACCCTTTTTGGATTCAGGCGTTTCGGTACCAATGGTCGCAGACGTCTCCACCTCCGACAACTCGGCGACGGTTCGCACTTCTGGCACACCCAGTCCCACCAATAACAGAAATGACTTGTCGACGCAAGACACATCCACCATTGGTTCTCTCTCTCGGTTCTCCGCCAGTCCGACAGCCGGCTGATATGCTTCTTTTGTTCTTTCCCCCCCCTCTCCTTCCCATCCTGTGGTTGCCATTCTTTTCTTATTTTAAATCTGCTTTGATTATGTTCTTTTACTGTCATTTTCGCCGCTTTTTATATTTTCAATTCCCGTCCGTTCTCCCTCTTGGTTGTGTTTCTGTGGGGTTCTCGCTGGTCCGGTTTCGTTTTCGTAATCGCCGGTGGGTATTTGACTGGGGGGTTGCAGGACGCGAACATTCCGTGCAAGACGGAGACTCTGAAGATGAGCAAGGTACGTTCGCCGTTGCCAGACATCCTTGCCTTCCTCTTCCCCTTCGCCGGTGCTCATGGCCTGTTTTCTGTTCACCACGGTCCTGTTCCCTGTGGCTCCCTTAGACTTGATGGTTACTGGAGAAAGACAGTCAGCGCAAGTGGCAAGAATCTATTCCCTTTTTCATGTTGACTTGCTTCCGCCTTCCTGACTTCACCCCCTTTTGCTTTCCCCCCTTTCCCACCACGCGACACCGTAATCATATGCTTAGGTTCCCTCACCGAAAGAGGATGTTCATCAAGAGTCCTTCGCCGCCGGTGATTCTGGAACATCATCGTCGGCACAGGTGCGTGCTCCAATCTGGCTTAATATGGAGGCCATGTGGCCTGATGTGTTGATGTGTGCTGATGTAAATTGGCGGTTGCCGTTGGCGATAGGTGTTCGGGCCCCAATTGCCGCGATCACGAAATGAACCACTACCGGAGCTATCAAGATCTGGCTTTCCATTGTACGATTCCCCTCTCTCTCGATATCCACTCCTTCGACCTCGATTCGGACCGGACGCAAAAGCTGGAAATACCAGTTTTGTCGACTTGCAGTCCGAGATAACTACTGCATCGCGACGCAGTGCTCGTAGTACTTCTCCTGCTAGTGTACATTTCCCGTCCCCTATTTCATGTAGTACAGGCGCTGTGTCCTCTCACCCCTCCTCCCCTATCCCTCTGCCAGACCTCAAGCAACTGAAGGAAGCGGTGCTGCACCGTTCACTGGCGCAACTGACGAGGCGTAGCCCGGACCTCCGGGTGTGCCCATATGAGGTGCCCGGTGGCGGTGTGTGTCGCGACAAGGAGTGTGGAGAGTTGCACCTCAGCCAAGTAACCAAGGAACCGAGCGGTGCGTGATAGAATTGTTTTACGTGCGAGCTGACTGAACGTGTGGATGATGTCATTACACGCGGGTTTGCAGATGCGGAAGTTGCTGCGTATGTGCATGGGATGCTTCCACTACCGTGGAGCGGACGGTGCGACGTGCGTGCAATTGAGATTGCGCTCGAGGGAGTCGGACTGCGTGGAGGCGCCACAAACGTTGGCAGCCGCGTGCGGGAGGCCCTTTGTGGCCTCGGTATACCGATAATTGAAGGCACGCTGACATGAATGGACTCTTGCCTGGGCAGAACGTGATCGACAACGCGATGGGCAGAAAACTTGTTCGAATGTCAAAATGACGGGGGAAAGGAAAAGAGCGCTGAGCGCCACAGGAGCGTGCGCTTCCTGCCACAGATGCCATATTTTGCTGTAAATGTCGCGCTTGGATTTTCAGATTGTTTTTTGTTTAAATTTTATAATATTTTCTCGCATCTGATCGATCCGAAAAAGGGTAGTGATGAGATAAACATCCGCGAAAAAGGGGAATGGTTCGTTCCAAAAAGGAAAGATGTGGGAGTGGCGGCTGCGGAAGCAGATGTGCCGGGGATTACCGGGATTGTGCCTGACGGTGGAGTGATACTCCGACGAGCCAAACAAACAAACACATTGGGCAGTCTTTTTTTGATCGTCCCAGACTGAGACAACACACGCCCCCCGTTGACACTCCTCCCTTTTCCACCTCCTTCCAACTTCAGCGATTCCTTTTAAGGACGCCCTCCGCACCGTCACCTGCCCGCCCATCGTCGTACACATCCCCAACACAAGGCTCTCCCCGCCGTCCCCGCAAGTCGTCGCCCATCGACGCCGCCCCTCCCCACAAACTACATGGCCTATCGCCATCTCCCCTCTGCATCCAACACCGCTCCATCTTATCCGTATTCCAAGACCGCGGCCCATCACGGTCAGCAGCCTTCCCTTTCCGGTCAAAACATCCAGGACGACCCTGCTTCATCCTCACCAACGATGCGTAAGCGCCAGCGCACGGGCCTCGATATCTCAAATCCTGCTGTCGCCGATCCCCAGCAGCCCCCGCCCCAGCCAGCTCAGCCGCCACACCCACAGCAACAACCCCATCTCCCCCAGCAGGGTGCCGTCCCAGAAGACGGCTTCATCAACGATCAGGATGCCGCAGAGAGTGCTGGCGATGACGACGACGAAGAGGAAAAACCAAAGGACAAGAAGGCAGGAAGACGCAAGATTAAGATCGAGTTTATTCAGGATAAATCAAGACGTCACATAACATTCTCCAAAAGGAAAGCTGGTATGCGATCATCTTCCTTTGCCTCTCGTGTTTTTTCCTGACAATGCTGCTTCACTTTCGCAGGCATAATGAAAAAGGTATATGCGTCCTGCGTGCCTCGCCTATCGCTTATCTAACTCCATTCCGCAGGCATACGAGCTCTCCACCCTCACTGGCACCCAAGTCTTGCTCCTCGTCGTGTCAGAAACCGGTCTCGTATACACTTTTACAACTGCCAAGCTCCAGCCTCTCGTCACACAGCCCGAGGGCAAAAATCTCATCCAAGCGTGTCTCAACTCCACCACCCAGGGAGGTCCTCATGGCGGTGCCCTACCACCCAACGTACCCGTCGCGGCCACCATGAACCGGTCTAACCAGTCCATTTCCATGCCTCCCGGCGGCACCGCTAACCTTCCTGGCGGTCTATCCATCCCAGGTGGGCCCGTCGGCGGTCCTGCTCCCACCAAAGAGGATGGCGATGATGAGGGCGACGACGAAGTCACCCATGGTGGTCGTACTGCGTCCGTTGGCGACAAGCGTCGTCGTCGCCCCTCCACTACAACTGCTTCCGCACCAGGTCGTACTGGTCCTGGTTCTCCCCAAACACCTAATAGCACTATCCCACCTCCCCTTTCGATCCCCGGTGCTTCTCAGCATCAACCCACAACCCAGGCACCGCCACCTCCACAAATCTCTCTCGGTTCCCCGACGAGCCCACAGCAACAACACTCGCAGGTACCTTCATCCCCGCAGTACGGTCCTTCTCCCACGGGAGGCTATGCTCCCCATGGTCAGCATCATGGTCACCACGCTGGAAGTCCCACTGATGCAGGTATGTATGGCGGACACATGATGCCCGCCCCACCCTATTCGTATCCAGGACCTGGTGGTCCAGCAGGACAGGGTGGTCAGCCTCTAGGTGGGCTGGCTGCAGCTGCGGCTGCTCAGCACAATCATTGGGCCCCACCGCCACAAGCTGGGCACTATGGAAGAAGATGATGCATAGCCAGTCATTGACGAGTTTTTTGTTCATGAATCGTTTTACCCCGCTTGGTCGGCGTTCTTGTGTTGATGTATTTTTTTTTGTCGAAATGGGTCCAAAGCCAATTTATGCATTCCTCGCCACCGTTCTTCTCTTGCCCTGCAACTTCATTATCCCCATGACTTGCTCTTTTTTTCTGATACTTACATCCACGGCTTGTCTTTGTCGAAAGTGTACGCTAATCGATCAATGCCTGCACGACAACCCATTGCGTCTTGATTGCTATGTAAACCTTGGTTAGAGGCTGTCCTACCACCCTTTAGGTTAGCGGGTTTTGAGGGCATTACATTACAACTCAAGTATCATTATCACCGTCGGTAGAGCTCAGCGCTCAGCTGTCATATGCATATAACATTGAATACAGCAACATGTTTGCAAGTTGACCTCCAAAACGAGCAAACTCGCAGCGTGCACAATTCTGTCCATGCCGATCGGTTCAGATTCCCTTCCCTGTTTATTTTCCTTGGAATTAATTGAGATGACGGTCGGTCGAGAGAGCCGACTTCGCGGAGTGGACAATTTGAGCGAATTCGGGCGTTCGATTTGTTTACTTAAATCTACTCTACTTGGTGGCGTGTCTCGGATTGCTTCCATCCCGGCGGTCCAAGGTCACTTTGCGATAGATCCAAAAGCGAGTCCTGGCACTTTGACTAGATGCGGTTATAGTCTGACCTCTCGGCCGAAGTACTCTTACTGCAACTCCCTTGCCTAAACAGTCGTCTCGTCCCGCCCTTGCCGCGATCCGAGGCGGGCTTGTCGGTTGTTTCAGAGTTCGATCACTCCACCATACAACAAGCCACAAGGGACGAATGCCCGTCCGCACTATTTGACAATTGGCCTGCGACCATCGCAACGCAAGACTGGCTCGCCGCCGCCCTCACCTGCGCTGGCAGTCCGGCCATATCGACAGTGCGGCCCGCCGGACTGAGGCCAGCTCCCTGTCCGTCCCTTGCACCTGGCCAGCTGCCCGCTCTGCGTCCACAGCCAATTAATCCTTTGTGGGCAGGAGAAAGAATCATGCACACCATTTCGGCCTTTACGCTTGACGTGCCTGGCTGTCATTACGGTCTGTGCCTCGGTAGCCCGCTGACACTCCCTTTCTCAATCGAGCAGTCATCCAGGTCATACGTACGTACCAAGCTGTCTCTCTGACCAAACACGTACACCGATCATCAAATCGGTGCCGCAAACCAGACATATTGATGGATAAACCGCGATCTGACCTAGCGATCATCGATGCATCCGGCTTGTCAAAGGGCCACTGCCAAGGGTCCTGTGGGATAGACAGCTGGTAGGATCTTACAGCATTCCTTACGCTATCCCGTGCTGTTGGTACGAGTTTACTGTCAGCTTCTGTTTATCCTTGTCTCGTATGAGATCTCATCGAGCTCAAAACTCTTTTGCTCACGAGCGTCGAGTCATCGTGCGTCGCGTTGCCGTCATCTATTGCTTGCCACATTCTTCGATGGTCATAGGGCGAACGAGGGCACGAAGACTGTTCCCACAAATCTGAAGGCGGCCGCATCAGATGGCTGCTGCGGCCAGATAAGATATGGCTATTTTAAGCATTGTTGGATTCCCCGGTCACTGACCAATCCACAGCAAAACATTTTTTCATAGGGAAACAACGTGTTAAACGATCACTTGGACCCTGCTACGAATGTCTCACGAGGAGCATAAAACACGTTTTCCAATAATATCGGATCAAGCATTGCTTCTCCTCACGAGTTCTCGGATGTCACATTATGTAGTACATGTGATGAGTCTCGAGCCTGTGACGAATAAGCTTCCGTCATTATGGCATCCAATATGACATGCAAGATTCCGTCAGGGGACATTCTGATCAGTAGCTCTGATAACGATGGCGACAGAGTCTGAGTCAAACACTCCCCGCCGGTTGCGAAGTAACACGCATGGTTGGCGACACCTCCGTCATCGCGTTGTGGTCTGGGATCCGGTACCTTACGGGAATATTGTCGAGTATACGAGGGGAGTTGGAGAGGATGCGACGGAGAGGATAAGTAAACTCAGGGGGGGATACCACAGGGCTTGCCGTCAGATGGCTTCCATTCCATTCCAAGGTTTGATTGGCATGCATATGGTTGCGGTGATGGAGTGAACGAGAAGACGCCATTCCGAATTTTGTGATTGGTCTGGCCTCAGGTGTGCGTATGTGAGTGGGACGGAAACCTCGTGCATCCCCCACAGGACGTGGATAGCCCAGAAAAGGGACTAGGGGAGAGATGGTGAACACACGGAAGGACCTTCCCAGACACCGATCGCAAATTGTTTTTATTTTTATTTTTTTAGATGACGATATAAAAGAAAACATTCACGTCACGTACGGATCCTTCGGAGCTTCCATGTGATGGAGCAGGCTAGCATACGGGCACCGTCCAAATCGGGTACGAGGGAGTGGGAAACGTGGGCACCAGTGCTGGCGCTCGGTGGCTTCCTTAGGGAAGCGTTGATGTTCCCAACACAGGCATCCTCAGCTCGCGCGCACGAGGCATCAATGAAACATCTTTTGCGAGTCGGATGGCGGTCAATGGCACAGTTTCGAAGCCATGCTCGGCCAGCGTGTCCAACCACCATTCGCTGATTCACCTCCCCCCTCCCCCCAGCAGCCTGATGCCCGTGGGAAGAGGAAGATATAATCCAGTCAGTTCCGTCGCAGGAACGCGAGCTCGGATCGCCGGGGTCTCCTCCCCGACTTTGGATGTGGTGTTTTGGATACCGCTTTGGACGGCAACAGGGGAGGGACCGTCTTTCTCGTGTCCCTCCACTGTGATCGTCATGCTGTCTTGGAACGGATCGGTGACCCGGCCGAGCGTCTGGTTTCTGCCGTCAGCAGTCCCTTTGTGCACGCATCACGTTGGTCAGGTCAACTCCCACACGATATGCACGTTTGTCCTAAAGAGATCCGCGATGGCAGAGAGGAGAATCCCGCCTGATTTCATTTCAGCGCGAGGAAAGGATGTTGCCCGAGCAGGAGGGTGTCGGACGGCTGGCCGAGTTCACGATCAACCGTGCGTACCGGTCATACCGGTCATCCGAGATCAGTTATTGATTGAGCGGGTTGAGCGGAAATGCACAACCACCACGTTGACTCAAAGAATCAGACTCCGTGATGGAGCCACGGAAGTAAACTGAACAAGTGGCAGCGGATACTGATATATGACGGATCACCGTATGTGGTCAGTGGGCTATGCTGGGTCGTCCCATAAAGGTAGTCGACGGGGCAGCTTACTTGGATCGTAGGTCTGAGGTTATGCGCAGAAAAAAGGGATCCATATCAGGACGTGTGTTACAGTTTAGTAAACCATACCACACGAAATAATTTCCAGATCAAAGGACATATCATACCCTCGACGATATCCCCCCAACAAGGACTCATACCTGCATTGCTGAGAGCGGTCCAAAGCCAACTGCCTCCTCCACACGGCGCAGTAGTGGAATGAAGAGCCGCCTAGTAGGGCTGATCCCAGGCGGAATCATCACGCCGCCAGCGAGACCTCTCCTAAACCACGAATCCACTGCGTAATGACGATGAATAAAAAGGAGGTAGACGTTTGAATATCCAACATACGTACCTAACGGTTGGGCCATCACAAAAATGCAGAAATACACCCATAGTCTGCCATACATTCCACCCACCCTCCTCCCAGTGGTACGACACCACAACTTCTCGGCCAAAAGCAACGGGGCTTGTAACGTGAAGTACAGCACCACAGACCAGCTGAATCCCTTCCCGAGCATGTGTGCCGAGAATTCGTGGTACATCCCCGAAGCAAAGAAAGTTCCGAACAGCATTCCGATATCTCCCGCAAGCCGTTTGCCGGCAAAGCCTCCGTAAACGAAGAATGTCTGGCGAAGCACCTGGTGCCATCGCTTAGCCCAGAAGACGTGGAGAGAGTCGGAGATCCAAGGATTATCCATGAGTGGAGGCCACATTTCCGGAGAGCTAGACAATGCTATGAGAGCAAACAAGGTAATGAGACCATGTACCATCTCGAAACCAGAGATAAGACACGTTCCCGTGGCAAGGTGGATTGCGGTGGAAAGGGTGTACCGTTGTAAGATAGGTAGGTTTTGTTTGAATATCGTTCCTCCATGAGGCGAACCGACTTCTGGTACTAATTTGATGAGAGATTCCAAGGTGTCGAAAATAAGAAAGTGTTTCAGCGTAAACATGGCGGTGGCACGTAGGAATGCCGAGCGCTCAAAAGGCCGTGGATCTCTTGGAATGTACAAGTCGGCGCCAAACTGCCACCCCAGTCCGCGAGCGGTAAACGCTACTTCAAATGTGTCGTGAAGCCAGGGTGGTAGTGGTGTTTTTCTGGGTGATGCCGTATATGAAGAAATCTCATCGCAATCGACAGGTGGCGCGTCACCGTCAGAACTGTCATTAGAGCAATGGGAACCGGTGCACGATTTAGACAACACGCCTGGCTTCGTTTCACCAAGTTTGAGCATTCCTTCCCTTCTCCAGGCAAGGTCGATAGCTTTGCCAGAGATCAACTGAGCAAAGAGACCTGCAGGAACAATGAATTTTGGCATGTTAAGGACGCTGCAGGCATACCACGACACTAACCAGATCCTTACCTTGTCCCCAATTGTAGGTAATGTATTCTGGCTGCGTGTACATGAAACGAAAATACGTTCCGAATGCAAGGATGATCACCAGGGGAAGGAGTAAAAGCCGCAGGTAGAAGGTACCTGGTCGTCTGGAGAGGTAGGCCATGGCGAAGAAAGGAATTAATGGCAGAAGAAGCTGAGGAACGTGATGAGGCTGTATTGGCATGCGATCTTCGGGATAGGGTATTATTGTTCGATATGCATTGTGGGCACTGCGAAAAGTCGGAATGGGAGATGTGCAGGACCTGCGGAGACTTACGCATGGCAAATGAATAACCGCATAGGAGAACTTTGAAGGTGGTTTCTATTGGGCTAACGACTACTGTCACGCCGGTTAGACTCGTCAGCTGGTCAAACTTGAAAGTCAGCGATGTTACGAAGTACCGCCTATCTTATCTACCACGGTCCAAGCAGCGGAGCCCACGGTCTATCGACGAGCAAACCGCAACTCGAGGTCATGGTCAGACCTATGTATCCAGCTGTCCGTGCTTGCTTTGTTGCTGTACCAAGTTCTCTCACTGTCTTCGGACGGTCTCTTCTTTTGATCTTCCTCGAAGTTGCTGCAAATGCCATCTGCTGGGCAATTGCACTAGAAGCGCGCTCGCACGTAATTTTAGGACTCGCTATCCTCGCTTGGGTACACATGTAGACTAGTCATGATGATCGGTCCGACTAACTCGCGTTTCCCCTGCAGACAATTGGCCTGAGGCATGGTGAGGACGAGCTCGCTGGTCGTTCTTGTATTTAGGCGACGAACTACACACAGCTCTTGACGCGGACCACATCAGGTTATATATTCGACCAACAATTTCGTGCATTCGTACGTTGCATCTCATCCCGAATCCGTCTCGGGCTATTCATAACCGCGACAGTAGCAACTGATCCTTGGTCGGACTCAGTGCGATTGACAATGCTACGCGAACTCTTATAGATCACGGACGACTTGCCGTAACGTGCGGGCTGTTCTTTTCTCTTGGACACAGTACAATCGTGATCGCAGTGGTATGTTCTCCAAACTCTGATGTGTTTGGGACTTTTTAGAGGCATCGGCAACCAGAACGTTGCTATAGTCATCAGCACGAGTGTCTACAGCAAACTAGGTGGAATCGGCAACGTTGGGTCGATATTAGGTGCGCACCATCACCCCGCATGCAGCACTGCTCACGATCCACCTATAGGGACGGCGATCAGTGGATCTTTCTTGTTCATTATCGGTCTTGCTAATTCAGTCATTCTGTACAAAATCTTGCGCCGACGTCGTCAAGCATGTCCACTTCATGTCCACTTTTTTGATCTGCTCGCTTACCATTCAACGGACAGGCCAGACGTAAACGAGATTCCGAGCAGGGAGAGACAAATCTAGAATCTGCTCCGAATGAGAACATGCTGATGATGCGACTGCTTGGACCTTTGGTCAACTTTGTGAATCGTCCGTGGAAGGTACGACAGTGAAGCAGTGTACTAGAGTGTTATCGGATCAGCTGATGGGCCATACTTTTGGCAGATGTACCCTGTGGGTGTGCTATTCGGTCTCGGTGGGTCTCATTCCTCCTGTGGCGCGGAGTTCTGATTTCCTTGATACATAGGGTTAGATACTGCGTCTTCAATCGCCCTACTTGCCATCTCTGCATTGGTAAAAAGCGGCAAGAACAAGACGCGGATACCCCCCTCAGACGTCATCATCTTGCCTGTGAGACCACTCTATTCGCTATCTGTAGTTCATGCACGATTTATGCTCACGAAAAGCTATTGTTCACGACGGGGATGACCTTGGTGGACTCACTCGATTCCATACTGATGCTCTATTCGTACACCGAATTTGCTGACCGCTCATGGCGGATATTTGAGCCAAGGGGTTCCTCTTCGACTGGCGAGGCACGATCGGTGAACACACATGGTGAGGTGTCTTCGACCGAGGCAAGGACAGTAGAGGCATGCCCAGCGACGACAAGTGAAGCGGGCTCCGTTGACCGGTGCCGCAATGCAGTCGAGGGAGAGAGGAAGACAGTGGAAAACGTGGGACGCGACAGCGACAGCGACACCGCGATGCAAGAACACGGTGACCGGACGATGTTGGTGAAACGAAGCGTGATGTCGGAACTCAGCATAACCCTCACGATGCTGAGTATTCTGCTTGCGTTCAGGTCAGTGTACAGGGTTGCGGTCCGCGAGGAAATGACGAATTCCGTGTAGCATGTCACTCATAGAGACCATGGGTTTGATTGGGGCCAATTGCGGCAAATGTCGAGCGGCAGCGTCCGCTGCTGATGGTGGCGGACTTGCGGGACATTGGTGGAGGGCGTGGGCGGAGGTGAGTCGAGAACGGCACGCTTGACGGGGACGATATACTGAGGGACGCAAAGGCGAGTGACAAGTATGGGTACATTGGGGCAGGGATAGTTGGGACGTTCGTTGTGATTGTCGTGTTACGACGGCTCTGTATGATGTTCTTTTAATTGTTTTGGCGTGTTATTTTGCTCGTCCGACATACGTTGGACTCGACACAAGCGTCGGATTTGCAGTCGCTGCCAGCCCACTTTGACGACACTCACGACCCCCTTGTACTATTCTCGCTGTACTCCCAACACAACCAGCCGTGCCAGCGTTGGTCCATACTCTCGGTACGCCCTCGTTTCTCGCTGCCTCGTCTTTGGTGGTCATGCCAGAGCTGACAGAGCCAACAGCCGCTCAGCTGGTCGATACCCACCTCTGATCATGTCCCCGGCTCGTCTTCACGTCAACACCGACGTACACCGAGAAGTTGCTGCACCACCGATAAGATCGGCGGGTCCCTCAAACGTAACGCTCCCTTCTCATCCTCGTTCGAATGGCGCGCGCGCCCGCAGTGGATCCACCGCGTCCACCGCTTCTTCAATCTCTGTCGTGTCCCCTTGTCCCTCTTCCTCCGCGTCTGCATCGACCTCGTCCCTCCATTTACCCGAACCAGGTGCCCAACCGTCCAAACCTACCCCCCCGTCCAGCTCCAGCCCACCCAGTCCCTTGGCAGACGAAACAGTCCGCGTTCAGCCCTCTGCACCCGAGTATGTGCTGGCTCTCCACGATTTCGTCCCTCAGCAACAAAACGCGACGTGTCTCGCTTTTCGCGCTGGTCAGGTTATTCGTGTTTTCAATCGCGACCCCAGTGGATGGTGGGACGGCGAACTGCATGGCCAGAGAGGTTGGTTCCCAAGCAATTATGTCAGTGCCGATGAACGCGTGATCTCTCTGACCGAGGAACAGCTCCGCCCATCCGTGAGTCCTGACCTCTTTATCGCAGTTGTTGCTTGACCTCAGTTTCGATTCTCACAGCTTCGCCAACCTTCCCGTCACGCGCACACCATGTCAGCTGTATCAACTGCGTCATGGGCTACTACTCCCACACGCAGCTCATCTCTCAAGGACCATCGTCCTTTGGTCACCGAGGCTCTTGGTCCTGACATTGCCTCATACTGTCCGCCTTTAATGGTCAATTTATTGCAGAGTCTATCCCTCCTGCAAAGCGCGGTCAGGTCTAATCGCATAACACACTTCCAGCCATCCACAGCGTGTATTATATCTTGTGTTCGGTTCATTCTTTCCTCCGTGGAGTGCCTGCCCCGTGAGGCACCATTGTTAAAACGTTTCCCCACTCTGGCCCTTGAACGAAAACAAATCCTATCCGTCCTGGCTGCATTGGTCTCGCAGGCAAGAAGAGCCTCGGATGAGGCATGCGACGAAGACGCTCGAGATACAGAGATCGAAGGAATGCTCAAGCTCGGCGGCCAAGTATTCTCTCAAGTGCGGCGATTTCTAGCAGTGGCGGTACAGTGCGGCATTGAACTCCCAGAGAGTGGACATTCTTCGCCTACCGACAGTATCCCGTCGACGCACTCACAGCTTGAACGCGCCTCCCCAGATCCTATGACGGGGTTATCATCACCACCAGCTGAAACCATTCAGCTATCAGGTGAACTGTCTGGTTTGAGAAATCCCAAGTTAGAAGATTACGAAACGACGGGTCTTTCCAGGACAACATTTCGTGCCAAGAGCCTCGGTGACCTCCGGTCTCAGCGAAAAATACCATCATTCAGAGATTCAAATTCCTCTGTTGCTGCCTTACTCCCTCATCGAACGGTTGTCGCCCGTGTGAAGAAAGAGCAATACCTCGTCTACGGACCAACTAATCGCCACAAACCTGCTATGCTGTCAATAAGCAGCACTTCCTCGTCTTCGTCATTCTCTTCCATCGAGTCTCCACGACCACACATCCTACCCTCTTTCCCTTCGGGACCTTCGACTTCTGCTGAAGTTATGGAAGCACTCAAACATACCCATGATCAATACCTCTCAACCATCGCTGCCTTTATAGGCCACGCACATTCCCATTCCCGCTCGTCTCACGCATCCAGTACAGGCCACATGTATGAACTAGTGCGAGAGATCGTCGAGACGGTCTGCAAGCTCCTTACCATTGTTGAAGCGGTGATGCGACACCCAGAGATTCCCAAACACAAAATCGGAAATCTCAAAGCAGCGAAGGAGGGACTGTATAATGTGACGAGTTCACTTGCAGAGTCTGTTCGACTTCTTATGGTCCCTCTTCCGCCGGATGTTACGGAGGAAGCGGAGAAGGCATCATTGATCCGTTCAGCTACCGCTGCCTGTAAAGCAGGTGCAGACTGCGTTTCCGCGGTCAAAATATGTCTGAGTCGGACCTCGACGGAACAGCAGTTCGTCATTCAAGTCCCAGTGACATCAGACTCGAGTCCTGCCCCATTCATACCGAGCAAGATTCCGGGAAACCAGCACAGCGGTTCTTCCCTGCGTCACTCGTATCGAAGCAGCATCGATGAAGACGATGTCACGGTGCAGGGTCAAGTACCCACGAGCCATGCGCCAACAACTCTGACGCGGGTCCAGGAAAACTCTTCGGACTCGTCCATTCTCACTGGCCGCTCTAAATCATCTGATAGCTCGCAAGATACCGCACCTACTTCTCTAGATGAGCAAGACACTTCGTCGTGCTCGAAAGCCGACCCAACTATATCAGATGACGTGGCTTCTCCGTGCCCAGATGCAACCAACGTTGTTTCTGAAGACGCTCGAGGCGTACAGGAGACGGTGGACGCCGTTGAAGACGACCTCGTACAAGATGGCATACCGTCTGTTACCCTTGATGTTAAGCGTGACCCTCTGGGTCACGACCACTCAGTCGAGGATGTCATTTACAATGCCGATGGGCACCTTGTCGCTGCATCTTTGGAGGTGCTTGTCGAGAAGATGGTACCCCACGATAGCATCGTCGATCCCGCTTTTTCTGCTGTGTTCTTCTTGACGTTCCGACTGTTCTCAACGCCAATGGAACTCGTACAGGCTCTTATTCATCGGTACAATGTCATGCCTCCCCCCAATCTCTCGGAAGAAGATATGTTGCGATGGCAACAGTACAAGGGTATTCCTATCCGCCTTCGTGTGTCAAACTTTGTCAAGAGTTGGTTGGAAATGTACTGGCGGTCGGACGTAGATGATGTGGTTCTCCCACATCTGGAATCCTTCACTCGCGGAGCGCTGCAGCAGTATTTCTCTGGGCCATCCCAGCGTATTCTTGATCTCATTGCCATGCGTCAGGATGCGAACACGAGTGTAGTCAGCCCAAAGAGTGAACGAGCTCGTGATCCAGGGATGTCTATCAATCCACCATCCCTTCCCCCCTCCGAGATCCCTCGACCTCTGATGACCAAGACATTGCTCTCGAACTTGCGAAACAAGAATTTCGACTCCGTCACCATCACTGAATTTGACGCTCTGGAACTAGCAAGACAGCTGACGATTATGGAGTGTGATCTTTACTGTGCAATCCAAGTTGAAGAAGTACTGGAGACAGGGCAGGAGGGATCGAGACCCCCCGTGAATGTTAGGGCTGTGTCCTCCTTGAGCACAGTGATCACGGGCTGGGTTGCGGAGAATATTCTAAACGAACATGATATCAAAAAACGGACACATTTGGTCAAATTTTTCATCAAGGTTGCGGACGTAAGCAGTCCTGTCGAGGTTCGTTAATATTGGACTAAATTATATGTGCAGCGATGTACATCGTTGCATAATTTTAGCACCCCCCGCTCGATTCTTGCTGCACTCGATTCCTCAACTATCTCTCGCCTGCATCAGACGTGGCTTGTGAGTTGATCCTCTGAGACATCGATAATTCGTGTATTGAAAAGTTCTTAGGGCGTCCCCCAGAAGAACAAGCTGCAATTGGAGGCATTGCGACGACTAGCGGACCATAGTCGCAACTACCACGAGTATCGCAGTAAACTCCGGAATACTGCTCCACCTGCCGTACCATTTTTAGGTGATGTTGATCATTTGCACGACATTCCTACATACTCACTGTGTCGCGTGAACAGGACTGTACTTGACAGACGTGACGTTTTGCCGAGAGGGTAATCCTTCGTACCGAGATTCACCATTGGTTCCAGGCAAGAAACTACTGAACTTCAACAAATACCACAAGTTGGCTCGTATTGTTCAAGGTCGCCACCTTGTTTTCGTAATTCCCGTGATATTGAATTACTGATTTCATCGATAGATATGCAGCGCTTCCAAGTGCCTTACAACCTCAAAAAGATCCCCGAAGTCCAGGGGTATCTGAACGTTGCTTTCGAGAACTCCAAGCATCGTGGCGATCTTCAAGACCTATATAGGAGGAGGTATGCCTCTAGCTGTCGTTGAACGATCGCCGTACTGACTGCGGGAATGACACAAAGTCTGCTTGTCGAACCCAAGCAACCGGCTGATACTCTGCCTTCAAGCGATATGCGTCACCTTTTTAATTGGGCAACACGTTCGCAGGCGCAACAGCCCACATCTGCCTAATCGTCTGTGACATTACTATCTACCCCCTAATTTTGTTTCGCTCGACACCTCCCGGGCCCTGGCTGTCTTCGACATTCTGATCGTTGTTTATTGTATAATTTCGGTTTGCTCCTTCCTTGGGTTTTGTCGACCATCTACCTAATTCCTTGAAGCACACTACTCCTATTGACATCCCATCGAACAACGACTCACTGCATACTTTGGTATTTCATTTGCTATTACGATTGTTTCTACCTTGTACACGTACACGGAAATCAAAGCCAACTCTGGGATCGTAACGAGAGACTCGAGTATGAAAAGGAAGTGTTTGACACAGTTGACCAAGTCCGTCTAAACAACCCCAGATTTAGTTCATCATCAGACTCTCCTCCGTCGCAAACTGCGTACCAGACAATTAGTATGATCAATAGTAGGGTTCTTAACGACCTTCTCCGGCAGCCTCTAGGACCATATCACGACCACGATATTCTACATGAAACAGCATGTCAGATGAAAGGCACCACCAAACTCGTCCTCTACGCGTTCATCCTCGAACACAACGGTCATGTTACAGGGTATAGTTCCGATCACTCTTCCTTGCCCCGTTCTAACTCCTTCGTCCTCATCCAGCCTCGATGAATCCGAACAGCCTTTCGAGGGACAGGACAACCGCAGGTTTCGCTCCCGTGGCGTCCTCAAGATAGCTAATCCCATTTGGCTTTCCGACTTTGGAACCAAGCTCGTCGAGACCGAGCTCAACCTACGCGCAAAGGAACGTGCGTTCCGACTCGGAGAGGTGGGGACGCGTAGGATGCCGCAGCTGACGTTGGAATATCTATTTGAGAGGCACCTCACGAGATCTCATGACGCCACCCGAAAAGATGGGGAAACCAGGCTCGAGGTTCTGATTCAGGGCGAGGAGAACATGCCCGCGGTGTACATGCGCTGTACGTGCCCTCATCGATCCTGCCGGGGTGGGACGCATATATTGATGGCTAGACACAGCGCCCCTCGCACCGAATGGGCTGCTGTGGAACTCGAAAGCGCAGTGCGTGTGCTCACGACATTCATTTCTCAGAGGCGGCGTTCGCTCAAACGTCTGACTAGCAACCGTCAATACCAGGTGGCCACCATGGACGTGGAAACCTATTCACGTTCTGAAAATTTCTTTTGGCGATGGCGACTGTTTGCGCTCATGGAAAAAATATGCAAGCTCTATCCGCACGATCCGCCGAGGCAGCGAACGCCGAGATGGTTCGTGGAACGATACATGGTGCGGTTTGCGTGTCCGCCTGAAGACAAGTATCGACGACTCATTTTCCACGAGGACGATTCCGACGTGGACGAGACGGG
>JBBPJN010000107.1:0-26058 GCA_038088755.1 Boletus aff. separans
AGATGGAGGAGTTGGAGAGAGGGGTGGTTTCGGATGCGGACTGCGTGGTGTAAGCGAGGGATATAGAGTGGTAAATAAAGAGTGGGGTGTCATAGCTTCAGGATATGTTGGGACGTACTTGTGCGTGGTTCGGTGGTGGACGGGGTGGCCTGGGCCCCCCGAAAAAAAAGCGCGAGGTTGAACACGCCGAGGAGTATGACGCCCAACTTGACCAGGGTGAGCGGTGTCCACGGGAGAGAGCACATGACGATGGGGACGAGTCGGCTGTAGTTTCTCGAGCTGAGACAGCAGCTTGCAGCGACAGACTACGGAGAGGACTGTCTCTTCCGAGGTTGATGGCAAAGTATTGGGTCCCAGATAACTCGGGTGACCACTGTTCAGAGATAAGAATACGAGTGTTGAAGGCTAGGTGGTGGGGTCTCGGGGTGAACGTTGGCTGGTAGCACAGGCTGGACCCAGTGCAGAGAGGGGTAGTGTCCGCATGGTCACCGTATGTAAAGGAACGCCGCAGTGCTGGCAAGGCCCAGTGATGGGACGGAAAAGGAAAGATAACGAACCTGAGAGCTATGTATACTGTGACTCTCACGGCCTCGAAATGAATCCTTACCGTTGATGTGGCGGCGCGGCGATGTAGAGACGACGACGACGACGAAAAGACTGGCGGAACAGTAAACCGCCATATTTGCAGACTCGATCTTTGAGATTCGTTCGGGGTGCCTGCCAAGTCCAAAAGGTCAACAACCTCCGTGTACCTGTCCTTATGCATTGATACTAAAAAGCTACTAGATGTATATATCTAGTCGTAGAGGCGTTTCAAGGCCGCACAGTGACATTCGACGACGGGCGACAATATCCCAACTTGCACAGTGGTTGCTACGCTTATAATTAATCTAGGACTATGTCCCTGACGTGTTTGCCGTACGGATTGGCACTCCATGATATGGGGACACGTACCCCCATCTCCCACACAACCCACTCGCCGCAGACTCTAGGCGGTGTTCTGATACGGCGCGAGTCATTCACGATATGAAAGTCAGTCGATCTGCCCACCACTACAATCTGAATCCCTCCTACGTTTCGTGGGCATCTTTCTCTGCCGATGTTGAGAATTGTGCTTTATGCGTCTTACTCGCCCTCGAACGAAAATGATTTTACCAATGCAATGGTGGTAACCACAGCGGTTTGGGCCCTTTACCTGAGGTTGCGCCTGGCGGGGGATAAATCGCTATTGATGACCGTTGCCTGCACCAGCAGGGAGCATTACACTACAAATAGGGGCAGTCATCTTCGTTTCACTAGCATCTCGCGGCAGAACCTTCCAGACCAAGAGGCCGAGCGACGCAGCAAACCAAGTTGACCTGCAGGATTTCACAGTCACCAAGAAAGTCGTCCCCACTGGCAGCGTGGCGCTTCGAGCCGTGCAAGTCGATCAGAGAGGCATGTGCGATGTTCACGATTGATCACAACTAGATGGTTGTCGCTGCGTCAGGTGTGCAGAGACATCCGGAACAAGAAACTCGCTCATCTCTAGGCTTGTCTGCTTGGTCGTTTGCGCCTCTTGGCGACCACCCCGAGCTGAAACAGAGGTACGAACTGTCGGGCATATTCGCCATGTACTTATGTCATCTTCGCCGTACAGGTCATTCTCGTGACTGACAAAAATTTAGCCAATACAAAAACGAGGGCTCTAGTAGGATGGATTCTCGATCCTTCCACTTAACCGTATGTGGAAGAGATTGAAGAAATTTTTCGGAATGGAGACTAATTTGCGGTAAGTTTGTTTTCAAAACGAGGGTCCTGAATAAGCTTCCGAGGCCTCGATTTGACTACTTGGACGCCATTATTCGGTATCCACGCCAATGTCACTCGGCACTAATCATTCCTTCCATTCCACCTCACCAGTGTCACCTGCGGAACACCTAACGTCATGACGTATTTTGACCCATCAGGCGAGAAGCTGCAACTCACCGATCTCATTGTACGGCAACTTCTATGCCACCCATATGAGCCGAGCTTATTTTCTATGTTCACCATTAATGACTTGATGTGACTGTTATGATGTGTTTTTGGCCTTCGTATACCTACTATGTAGGACGCAAGGCATAAAGAGCTCTGATCCTTGTACGGCACTTTCCTTAACCATACTGAGCTAGCCGTGAGCTTTTGATCCTCAGGTAAGTGGCATTTTGGATTGGCCCTGTTATGTAGAAGAGGATCTCATCAGGGAGACGATTAGCTGCTAACCGACTGTAGCCGAAGGTTCTGACTGCTCCAGACTAGTCAGTACTAAAACCAATCCGCTGATGCTGTTTTGATGCTGCAAGCCGAATAAGAATTATGTGATACGTAACACAAGTTCAACTTACTCGATGGTCCTCTGGCCAAGGAACTGAGCGAGAACACTTTTTTGCACTGGTATGCGCTTTTCTTTCTTGGTGTAGTACTCACTGACTTCCATTCTCAGCCAAGTGTTGAACTCGTCCAAAGTTTTTTTCACTTTACATATACTATTACATATGCTTCTAAATTTTGGAACTCAGAGAAGTGACTCGCTGAACTGCTATTCGGTTCGGGTGATCAAAACTTTGCATAACGAAAAAAAAAGTGGGTTGGACGTAACACTCTTCAATCGTATTTCACCAATTCTAGGTTGGGTGGACAGCCCCGAAACTTATAAAAGGGTAAACCAATTTCTCGGCCTAGCTCCTCACCCTTGCAAACCAAGCACATCTTCTGAATCATGTTTGCGCGTCTCACCTCTGTTTTCATTGCGCTAGTTGTTGTGACTGGTGCTGTTGCCAACGACGTATCTTGCCCTAGCGGCCGCACACCATACTGTTGCAGCCTTATTTCCCCTGTAAGTCATCGTGTCGCCTGCTGTTGAGCCATATTGACCTATGTATGTGACCATGACCAGTCCGACTATACCGCAACGGGGTGCGAAGACTATGATGGGGGTTCGTGCAGCAAGATTGCCTGTTGTCTCTTTTACGTGAGTAACCAAACCTACCACTGCCAATAGGATTGTCTGACTTGGGACATCACAGGATCCCGCCATTCGAGAGGGATATGGGTGTTCTGAACCGGCATAGAATCTAGGCCAATTGATTTTCTGGTTTGAGGGGCAAGGTCATGGATGGAGCTTGTCATTTTACCAGTTCCCGGGTCATCCCACAGTTCTTAATTTTCAAAGCCTAATATTACTATCTTACACATTTTGTGTTCGTGTCGAATGGGATACCAAAGTTTGTTTTTCGCCTAGCCGTTTTCGATGACAGCTTCAGCCGAGTGTTGAACTCGTTAAACGCTTTACATATGCGGTTACATACGCTTCTAAATTTGGGAACTCAGAGAAGTGACTCGTTAAATTGTCATTCGGTTCGGGTGGTCAAAACTTTGCATAACGAAAAAAAAAGTGGGTTGGACGTAACACTTTTCAATCATATTTAACCAATTCTGTGTTGGGTGGACAGCCCAAGACTTATATAAACGGGCCTTTTAAGTCGACGGCCTGGAGTCCTCGCCACTGCAGATCAAGTACGTCTTCTGGATCATGTTCGCACATCTCACCTGTGAGTTATTACGTCAGCCTGTCTGTTGTTGAGCTATTATGTATGACGATGACCAGGGTAATGAAGTGGGAATTGGTTGCTCGGCCTATAATCCGCCGTGTGGTGGCACGCTCCACTGCTGTCTCCAGGCTGTGAGTAGCCAAACCTACCTCTGGCGACAGGATTGTCTGATTTGTGATATATCATAGGATCTCCCACTTGCGTACGGGTGTGTTAATCCCACGAACTGATAGGCTACCTGGATTTTGTCGAGAGAAAAGGTCATGAATTGGGGGGGGGTTCGTTATGTTTCCAGTTCTCGGGTCACCCGAAAGTTCTGTAAATCGTCTTGTGGTGTTCCCAATGACCACTATACCCGAGTGGACGTTGGTTTCTAGAAATATGAGATGAACACATACCCACCCATCAGATTGTTGTCAAGACGGACATAATTATCACCCTAGAGTGATGATTGTGTGGCTCAGAAAAAAGGGCTGTAGGAAGAGAGTGGCCGTCATGTTGTGTGCTCCGAGATGGCCATCACGACCTACAAGAACTTCGAGTGTACGCGACAGCTGGCCAGCCGAGTGCTGGGTTGCAAGCATCATCATTGAGCACGCCAACTCGAGTTTCTGGCGAGCTTTTGGTGAAGCGGCCACTCGGGTAAGTAGCATTTTGGTACAACCCTGTTTTGCAGATCCGGAACTCGGGAGAAAGTGAGGAATTGATTCAATCATGCTGCAAACCGAATGAGAACTTCAAGCGACTCAGTAACAGGCGAGAACGCTTTTCTGCACGGCAAGTTGGCACGGGCTTTTTTCTTTCTCGGCAGCCTTACTTACTGACTTCTGTTCTCAGCCATGTTCAGGTTTGATACCAACGAGCGGAATTTGCTTCGTACGGTTACATACGCTTCTCGATTTGGAAAGAACTTATGGAATGACTTCTTCAAACTGCTATTCGGTTCGGGTGGTCAAGATTGCGTGGGTTGAACATAACGATTCAATTGTATTTAGCCAATTCTACATAGGTTAGGCGAACAGCCCAAAATTAATAAAAGAGCCTACCAACTTCACGGTCTGGAGTCCTCACATCTGCAGAACAATCACGTCCTCTGATGGTGTTTGCGAGTCTCGCCTCCGTTTTCATTGTGTTGCTTGTTATGACAAGCGCCGTTGCCCCTGCCATTGCCTGCTTTCCTTGCTCTCCCGACCGTACGCTATACTGCCGTGACACCATGCTGCCTGTAAGTCGTGGTGTCGCCTGCTATTAAGCTATGTTGCCTGATGTGTGACCATGACCAGGGTGGTGTTCGTTCTATTCTGCAGGGTCGCCGTGTGATGGTGAGATACGCTGCTGTGAGCAGCTTGTGAGTAGCCAAACCTATCACTAGCAATGGGATTGTCTGACTTGCGACATCATAGGATGCCAACGTCGCAACCGGGTGCGTTGATCCCAAGTGGTAGGTTAGTTGAATTTCGTCTAGAGGGAAGGTCATGGAATGGGTGAGGTCCGTCACGTTTCCCGTTCCTGGGTCATCCAAAAGTTTTGTAAATCGTCTTGTGGTCCTGAATGACAACTTTATCCAAGTGAAGCAGAAATCAGATAATGACCCGCAGGTCCGCAAACGAGCAAGTCTAGTAGTCGTTACACCAAAGTTAGACAGAATCATACATAGAAGAACAACGACTCACTACAACTCTCGTCTTGGCATAATCGGAGAGCTGTCCAGCGCCGGGCAGACATCCATTGTAAACTTGGCTTCGCTTCGTGAATTAGTGACACCATAGTCATCGATCACATATCGCAACCTCTTTCCAGTTCCCGGACGGCGAGCAATCCAGTTGTATGGCCCAAAGGAATCAAGTATTTTTTCTGTGTGAATTTCGTTAGTAGAAGAATCGACGTTTTACAAGTGAGAGCTACAATGTGCTTAATGGGAAAGACTGTTTTTGCGGGTCAGGAAAACGAACTTTGTTCAGACGATGTCCATGAATGGGCGAAAAGTTTATGCGAGGGATAACCCCAGAGCTCTTGGGTTATTGGCCAAGGTCAGGAATCTAAACTCTGTCTAGCAACTTTTTGTTTTGTTTACCATTCGTCGAGTCTGGGAGGCGATGGATAGAAGAAGTCATTGTCGTTTTCGAGAGGTTGGCTGATTGCTTGGGAGGTGGTTCTCTGCTCTCGACTGGCGCATTATTGTGGATACATTCGAGACTGGGCATTTGCGGAAGCCCCTACAATGGAACCCTAACATAGTGCGGGACATTGAGCGGGTGACGTGGCTGAAACCTCCATGGCAGCCGGACCGAGCAATTGGCACAATGAGGCAGAAATATGAACAGAATGTAAGGGACCTAGAGCGCCTCGTGCTTGAACGACCAATCGAGAAGGTGCGGAAGGAGAAGTGGGAGCGAGGTATAATTTCTGACGGTACGCGTACCGCGCGCGCGCATTATTGGACGGGAGACATGAGGTAGCAAGTGCACTGTCATCGCTTTGATGGACATAGCGGGTGTGGTTCGATGGTTGAGGGGAGCATGGACGCAGAGATCGGGATTGGGGTCCCCGGAAGTTGGAACGTGAGCGCAAGCTTGGCATGCCGACGACGACGTTTAGCCTGATGAGCGTGAGCGACATTGGCGACGCGAGAGACCATATGACATTGGAGATGACTGGGGTACACTTACGACTGGCTCCTAACAGGACCACCTTCAAAGATCATATCGAAATAGCGCGAGTCTGACGATGCGATCACGAGCGCTTATGTGATAGCTCCAAGATCTGCTGCCGGTGATCCGCTGGATCGAGCTACCATGATTCATAGCCCTGATGCGGTGTCTCCGCTTGTCTCATGCTTTTCGTCCCAAAAGCTATATGTATACCTCGTCGCAAAGGCGCTCCAAGGCCGCAGTGCGGTGACATTCGATGACAGGTGATAGCACTCAACCACGGTGGCTCCTGGTTTTTTATCATAATAAATTTGGAGCTATGTCACTGACGTATAGAATTGGCACCCTAAGGACCAATAGTAATGTCGTGGAGATACATCTCCGCTACCTCACGTATTTGACCTGCGATTCTCTAGGCGATTCACCCCGACGTTTTGATACTGCACGGACTCGCGCACGACTTGAAAGTCAGTCCATTTGCCTGCAACCAGAGTCTGAATATCTCTCACATTTCCTCGGCACCTCTTTCATTGCCGCTGCTTGCGCTTCGTACGTCCTACTTGCTTTCCAGCGAGTATAACACACCAATGTAATAATGTCAGTCGCAGCGATTTCAGTCGTTTGACCGAGGTCGCACCTGTCAGGGGATAAATTGCCATTCAAGACCGCCAGTCGTACTATTGGTGAGCATTCGCAATTTCGCACCCCAATGAAGAGCAGCTGTCTCTGTCTCACCACCACCTCGTGGCAGGGTCGTCCGTGCAAGAGGAGCAACAGATTCAACGACGTTGTGCACGGTCATCAACAATAGCCCCCCGGCGGAGCGATCTGAAATGTGCAAGTCGATGAGAGACTGTATGACTTTCACAAATCGTCATCGTGATCAAACGGTTGTCGTTGCTTGCTGTGACGTGGATCGCCTCTGCCCTTGATGAGCACCTCGAGTGAGCAGGAACCTTGAGCATGATTTAAATCTGTTAGGATGACTGATACATCAAGCCCATTTAATCCCACATGGAAACGAGTTTTTGCAGATAGCCGCAAACTCTAGGCTTTTGGCCCATAGTTTTTTTTTGACAGGTGGATAAAACAAAGTTCAAAATGGAGAGTGATCTACAGTAAGGCAAGTACAGCAGGCTAAGAAATCAGGAGCTTTGAGATGAGGGATCTTAAGTTGAATGGAGATAGAGGAGGCACCAAGGACCTGGGTTGACTAGTTGGATGTTATTTGGAGACCTGTGATTCGCTCCATGCCAACGTCATTGCCACTAATCGTTTTAGTATATCCATTCCTTGTCACTTCACCACATCAGTGAGTATTCTATTCCTATCCAATCATCACTCTCATCTGGGACCATCTGACGCACCTGGACTACAAGAGAGTGCCGAGAAGTGTATACAGAGATGGGATACTTATGTGTATGGCGGCCACAACGTAACTGCTATGAGTGGAGTTTACTTATATGTCCACCGATGCAGTCTACTCACTGACAAACGTAATCCCGAGGGCAATCCATTACAGGTATGCAGAAGCTAGGAGATGTCCTTTTGTCTATATTGAAAGCAGGAGAGGTGGGCCTGGGAATTGGTGATCCTGCAAACCAAATGAGTATTACGCAATACTGAGGACTTGCAGCAAGCCTGGTGCTAATCCGTCATGCAGCATCGCCGCATAACGTTTTTGACGAGGACATTGTGAGTCCTGATTGGCTGGCTAGGGATCCTTGACCATAAAAGTACTAGACGAGAAGTTAGAACGCAGTGGATACTAATCATACTTGCCAACTCCCACTCCCAGCCCATGTCAACGAGCCAAATTCAGTCATTCTGCCCCATCTGGGTTATATATGCCTCTCGATTGGCGAACTTGAAGAATACCTTACTGCCAAGATTTCATGAACTCTATTCGGCTTGGGTGAGGAAAACTGCTGCATAACAGAAAAGAAAGTGGTATATTCTGTTGTTGAACCATTTTAACCTGTGTGTGACCAGGACGACGGGTGTCCCTACACTGGCAGGTTGTGTTGCAAAAGCATTGTAAGTGGCTGAACTTGCGAGTGGAAATGGGATTGGCTGACTTGTGAGATTACAGGACAACTTCGGCTCCGCAACCGTTTGCGGTCCCGAAAGCTCCTCCACTTGAGTTGCGTCGGTCGTGGAATGGACGGGGAAGCTGTTGAGGCACCCTTAGATTTTTCTCCTCAGGTTCATTAATCACGTCAAACTTTGACATGTCGAGAGTTGTTTATTTTATTTTTTTCGTCTCGCGATCCTTTATCTGAGCAGACTACCTTAGTATTCGTGAGGGGATCGTACTCCCACCCCGCCCACCAGTCCGTTGTTCTACGTGCTAGTGGTAGTACAGTCAGTCAAAAAATACGACCACAGGGACTGTAGGAAACAAGTTATCAGAGCTCTTTTCAAAGACTTTCAGTGCCTACACCAGGGTTCAACAAGGATTCAGATTGGTCCAGCCAGGATCTGGCAAGAGAAATATGTCACTTGGGTATCTGAGGTGCGTTCGAGGCAAGAAATAATTGCCAAGAGCTGGCATCACCCTCAAGCCTGTAGCAGTGACTACATAAGCTGACCAGTTTGACGATTCCGTTCTACAAGGTGGATAAGAAGGATTTCCAGCCAAGACCGGCCCGTAGTGCCGGCCCGTTCCTGTCGTCAAAGCCTATGACACAAGCATGACCAAGTAACTTTCCCAGCATATTCTGAAGGCCCGTGGACCGCTGAAAATTGAAATCGGGAAACGGGAGATGAATCACATGAAAAAAATCAGCGCATCGCAACAGCTTTCTGCAAGACGACCAGTCTGGAGTGCGCTAACGAAAGGAGCTGAGAGAAGTCTTTGTGGGGGAACTGCTGGAAACCGGGAAAGCATTGGATCTCCCGGAGTATTTTATCTCGCACAATCACGAACGTACGGTGTCTACCAGCTTTGTGTTGCAAGGAAGCATGATAATGTACAATATACCTGACCAGGTCGGTTCCGAGAGTTTACCTAATGTGATGGACAGTTCCCCAAGTCAATGGGCATGATCTGGATGTGCAGGTGATAAGCCTACAAATGGGCTACGAAGCTGGAATAATTGGCCTCAAACGACCTAACGTCCTTGCCCCGGCCACTCCACGGCAATTTCTGGGAGTCCGAAGTTTCGAAGCTGCTGCTGCTACTACCTCTCCCACAATATTAGCACCTCGCTCCAGTTCTGCGTAACGGCGTGTAAGAGAGAGGCCAATCCATGCGAGTAGAAGGAGGAAGTTGATGGCAACAGAATATGCATGGAGAAGAGCGGAATGGCGTATGCACTGAACACGTGATGTCCATGTCTGTGATGCATGGAATCGAGCACTAACGGACCCAATCGGAGTGGAGGCGGCATACGAATAAAGGGAGATTACATGATCGAAATCACTCAGCTCCCCGAGGCGCAGGAAATGGGTGACGAAGGGGTTCCCGAGAGTGGAAGTAGCATGTGAATAGATGGAAATTGCGTGCTCCAGCCCGCTCAGCTCCCCGAGGCGATCAAAGCGAGTGATGAAGGAATTCCCGAGGTTGTTGAGACGACTTGACTTGTCAGGATGTCCATCAGGAGTGAGGTCAACAGCATCCCTGTGTGTCGAAATCGCATGCTCGAGATCGCTCAGTTCCCCAAGGCGATCGAAACAATATCTGAAGGAATTGCCAAGGTCGCCGAGACAACTTGGCTTGTCGGGGTATCCATCAGGGGTGAGATCGTCAACTGTATGGGCAGGTCTTTGGGTGGCACGCAGTTGGAGGAAAAACGTTGCAGCTTGGTTCTCATGACTCCCAGTGGAGCTGAGCTCCATCGCCTCTCGTAGGAAGGCCTCGGCCCGTGCCCCGTTGACTTCATTCTGCTTCTCGATTCGTTCAAAGTGCACCGCAGCCAACTGAATTAACGGGGAAGGTCGATCATCATGATCGACAGGGCGGGCAGCAAGTGCATCGTGATACAGCCTAAGGGCGACATTCATGTCCTCGGTCTGACAGAGGACGGATTTTGCCATAGCCAGGTTCGATCGAGCGGCCGCGCGACGAGGATGATTCAGCGACACATCTAATGGTCTGAACTCTGTGAGTGCTAACCAGAATCAGAGAAGGGTGATCTCACATTAGGATCAGCCCGTTCCGTTCAATTACATCGCCATTCACTGACGACCGCTTATTTTCTGTTCTCTGTTCTTGGTCACTGTAATGGACCACGGTGTAAAAGCCGTCGGGTAATCGTCTGAGGCCAAGAGTGACATCAGTCGCTCGGACATCTATCTGGTCATTAGCAATTGTTGCAATTGTGTAGGGAGACTAGATTTATACACGTTATAACCGTTTTCTCCATCTCATTCGACGGCGTTGGACAAGGAGAGGAAGAGAGCACATGCCGTGGCAGGTCCCCAGGTGCAGAGGCTTCTTCCTTGCCTTGCTGCTGTCCCGCACACTCGTGTTGAGGATCAGGAATGTGGGGTGTCTGGATGTTGTTCTGCAGGGCGGTCAGCCAACATAGGAGCAGGTGGATCTCGAAACTCGCCATCAGCGCACTATCCTGTGACGTCCTTGATTCAAGTCGTGGTCGCTTGTTTCTGGTGTTCTCGCAACCCATGGCCAGGCTATCTGTCATCTCTGATCCAGGTCGTGGCCACTTTTCTCCGGTGTCGGGTTCGCTGATCGTTGCTGCTGTGGCCGGGAAAGTGAGCTGAGCTGGCAGCCCACAGATGGTTTCTGATAGTATCATTATTGTCTCCGATTCATTCGGCATGTTCGGCACCTCACTACCAACAAAGACAAATAGACACCCATGCAAGTGAACTCGAAGGCGACCAATAGCGTGGTGTAACGCTCGTGCACCCATCCGATAATCTCGAACTAGTAGTACTCCCACGTTGGCATCAATTCAGCATGGACCAACTTCGACGAACGCAACGCGTGTGCATCAGTTGAAGGTTCGACTTCTTCCAGGACGGTGTCCTTGAGTCTCTCGAAGCCGCAGCATCTAGTAGAAAGCCCCCTTTTGAACGTCTTCCATCTGTCGATGATGACTAGGACGCTGCGCCTTCGGTACCACGCCTCTATGTCGTTGGGTATTCCATTTATAACCCACCTATCATCAATACACGATGCCGCACATGCGCGACCGCTCGCACGCAGATTTATCCTGTTCCGTCCTTTGTTAAATCTCCAGAGAACATCGTTCACACCTTACAGTTGTTTCATTTCCGCTTGTGAGTACAGTGATTCCTTTATGTCCCTCTGACTGATTTGAATGCGTCCAGCACACTTTCATGGTAGGGCTATTAGCGTCAGAGACGCCTAACCGGTTGAAATTATCCCAGTGTTGCAATTCACTCAGGTAAGGAGCATATTATCCCTGATGTTCTTCGTGATGAGTCGGAGCTCGACTACTCAGATTTTAGCTTGGACGTGTGATCACCACTGACTCGCGCCAGGCTAAAGATGAGATTGAGATCCCATTCACGTTATAAGATAACCATGCTTCCGAATCTAGCTACAAATTCTGAGGGACCCACTCCCCCTTTGATATTGTGTGTAAGACTTTTCTACTGTCGCACCACAGACGTGAAGTTCAGACTATCACTATCGCCAATGCGTAGGGTAGATTTCCACGTAATTTCTGAAGACGTTCGCATTTGTGGCGCCCTCTTCGGGCATGGTTGGGGATTGAGTCGGAAGATTGGATCTGTGCATTCATCTGTGCCGTGCACCAAGTTCATGGGAAAGCTGGAAGAGGAAGCAAGTAAGTCACTTTTGTTGCAATTTTGCTACGATGGTTGGTTACTGTATGTTAGGCTGATCATTGACCTGGATTAGATCATACCGATCGGATTCACAACCGCAAGCTGCTTGTTACGATTCAATCCTCTCTCTGAGATGATGCAACGCGGTAGAGCTTAGCGAAGTCCCACGGATGCTCTTAGCTCCCGGAGTGGACGGAAGTAGTCATACCAACGTCTGGCGTGTAAGGGGAAGCTTTGTTCTGTCTCGTAATTTTCCCGTTGTCTGGTTGATTCTCGTGTGCAGGTCCGGGATTATTATGCGGTATGTTTCGCCTCGACGAGTGTTTCGGTTTCCACGCTAACCACCGTCAGGATATAAAGGGAGCCCAGCATGTTTTATATTCCGTTTCTCGTTTAAACCAAAATATTCATCTCGCTGCTTTTCACTCGCACCGTCATGTTCATTTGTCCCTCGTTTGCGACACTTGTGTTTGCCATGGTTACCCTTGGAATGCCGGTAAAGCATGTCCATGATGCGCAGCAGGTGATGCAAGACCTGCAGAACCTGGATCAACAGTCGCAGGCACTCGACGCGTCAGTCAACGCATTCCCCAATAGCGGTGGTACGCTCTTCCAAGTATGGGTGAGTATTTCTAGCGGAACCCTGCCCTTCCTTTTTATCTGCATTCGAACCCTGATGAATACACTTGAAAGGCCATTCTTGAGGCTGTTACACAGCTCGATGACTCCGTCAAGTCCACGACGGACGATGTCAATGTAAGTATCTACTGCAATTCGTTTGTCATCAACGTTGTTGCTCACGATGACGAACCTCCGCTCCCCATTCAATTCGCGTGATAGGTTAGCGACTACTTCAGCGAGGTACAAACCGTTACCTTCTTGCAGGAAATAGAAAACAATCTCGGACCTGATATCCAGAATGGCCTTGACGACCTTAAAGTCAAAACGTCTGCCGTCTCTGACCTGGATATGGACTCCAGCATCAAATCCAGCCTCGAGACCCTCCAGACTGATACTAGTGCGCTCTGGAGTGCACTTGTTACCAAGATGCCGGTATGTTTATCATTCCTGGAGTTGGCGCAGGCATGGCATGGGGCTGTAAGCTCAAATCCATGCCTAAGCCTATAACAGTTTCATTTGTATTGTCAAAACTGACACTGTGGTGATCTATGCAGGCGGCCATGCGGAAAACGGTTCAGTATCAGCTCGAGGTTATAAGTACCTACATTTCTTCTGCGATCGACGCGTATTCAACTTGATCTGTATTGCCTTTTTGGTGTGGTCGAGCGCAAGAGAGTATCGTCGATCGCGTCGGGTGTAACGTATGTGACATGACTTGGTGTATCTGCTATACCCTATTATGTTATAACAAGGAACTTAGCATGCGAAGTCTAGGAGTGACTATATCGTCTAATGGTCGAACCAACAATCGGAACTGTGACTTGTTCGCATGGCCGCACATAGGAAAAGGGCGCTGCACTGGTGAGTACGCTAAGCGTGCATGAACCCGAATGCATACGGGGAGTAAACAAGATTGCCCTGGTACCAATGTTTTAATTTGGTCACAGTATGGACGACACCCATATGCGACCTGGGCTATGTTGTCTTTGAAGCTTGGGATTGATATTGATTCCACACGTGTGCCCGAGATGGATTATGACTAATCCACACCAACAGTAATCCAGTTCACAAATTGGCACAGCCCTTACTTTACCACCAGCAGGTCTGCCGAGGGAGCAAGTCTAGTAATCATCATATCAATACAAGAGAGAATCCTACTCAGAAGAGCTGGCACTCTCATCCTGGCATCATGTAGCGAAGCTGTCCGATGCTTGAAATAGCGAGGCCACAAGGGGAGTAAACGATTGAGCGGGCCTCTCGAGTCTCGACCCAGAACCAAAGAACTGAACTCCTTCTTTTGCTCCATATAGGTTAATAGGCTTCTCGATTTAGTACTATTGTCAGGGACTTGAATGATGTTGTCCAGCATTTCTGCAGCCTGCTTGCCGAAAACCATTGCATGTGTAAGTTGGACGTAACTCGTTGACTGTATTTGACTAACTCCGGGTCAGGTGAAAAGCCGGAAATTTATAAAAGGGCTCAAAGAGAGCTCACTCACTTCACCCAGTAGAGTCCTTACCTCTGCAGACCAAGCGCGCCTTGATCATGTTCGTTCGTCTCACCTCGCTCTTCATTGCCCTGGTTGTCTTGACTGGCGCATTTGCTGCTAGTGATGCCAACACTTCCTCCTGCAAGGAAGTGTGCTGCATGACTGCTAGCAATGTAAGTCGTGGAATCATCTGTTGTTGAATCATATTGACCCGATCGTGGTTCTAGGCCCCGACTGGTTGGCAGGGATCAGACTGTAGACTCGCCAAGAACTGGGATGGTGGCGCGTGTCCCTACGAGTTCTCGTGTTGCAATTATTATGTATGTTGCCAACCCTGCCATTTACGACCATGGGATTATCTGACTTGCGACATTACAGGATCCACTGATCCACGTAGCAGCCAAGTGCAGTCAACCCAAATCCGAGCCTACTTGAGTTTTGTTGAGAAGCACGGTCATGGAATATATGGGGCTTGTCGTGTTTTCCGCCCCTAGATCATCCTTAGATTCATAAGGAGAGTATCTCTCAGGCTGTCTTAGATACAGTAGTCGCGTCAAATAATGATTTAAAATTGGGTTTGCATTCTGTGGGCACTGATGACGTGGTTGTGAATCATCATCGATTCATCACCGGGTATGCATATGGTGTATGTACTATGAATCGTGGTCTTGTCCTTGTAATTCTTTTTGAGTTTCTATCGCGTCTACACATGTCAGTCCTGGAGCTAGAATTTGGGTACGGCCGGCGCGAACATGTCGCAAGCAAGGCCGTACACCCAAGGAGGGGTGCAAATATCCGGAACGCGATCAATATATCGAGGTCAGAAGTTGGTTGGTTCGAAGGGGGAGACGAGCCGAAAATTAAGTTACAGACTCTGTACTTGTGATCGTCACGGTTATTTGGTAGACTGAGTGCCACGTCTGAGCGAAAGTCTGAGTCTGCAAATTCTTCGGTGCATCTCGTCCGTATGACTGTCAGTTCGTGTGCTGCACCTGACTCATGACTTGAATTTCGTAGCATGCACCAAGAGCGACACAGAGTAGCATAATGATTGGGGTATTGATCCATCAGCCTCGCTTCGTAATCCGAAGTGTTGCAAAGGGTCCATCAATCCTAACCTCGTGATTGAAAGCTCATCACCAGATCGCTAGATGCCTACTTCCGTAATTCTAAGTTAGCAGCAGGCAGAAAGAGGACTCGTTCGCCGTGATTCCTCGTCTCAGAGACGACCACGTTGGTCGAAACTCCATCAATGTACCCATACGAGTCCAGGGTAACCCACGAGTAGAAACAGCCCTCGCTTGACATAGGAACGACGAGTCTGAAATACATACATAGATGATTGGTGCATAGCCCACCGAGATGGATGGAAGGAACATTTACCGGTATTGATTATCGTCCGTCGCCCAAAGTGGTAAACGTGTCAATGCCCCAGGCTGGTTGTGTTGCATGACCCACAGGACATCCGTACCGTTGATAGTGTATTCGTTCACATACAACGACCCGCGGTCGATCTCCACCGTGAGTGACGCGAATCCATCTACCGAACGCCATGTACCAACCATGTTGCGGTGCGCGACGTCTTCCAACACTTGATCGAACGCAGCTTGTACGTGGTTGGCAATGAGCTTCGTGAGTTCAATCGTCTCCGATGTCGGACCCGACTGAAGCACGACGATGCCGTACGAGTTCACGGGGTTGAGTGTGAACGCTGTATGGTAACCGGGAAGATCTCCTACTGTGATGGAATCAACTAAAGAGCACCTGTTCGTCTGGGCAAGTTTTGCTCACACTTTTGATAAAGCTTTTGTTTTCTGCCATAAGAGTCTGTCGAAATGTAGATCTCCCATAATGCGCCGACACCGGAGTAGTCGTCGAACCAGGTGTGGATAGGACGCATCCACTCACGGACCGTGAATGGTGACAAGATACTCTCTGGTCGTTCAGGACTGATCAACACTTGCATGAGCTTAGTGAGGTCGGAGAGTGAGCTCATTTGTCCCCCGGCGGGGTTCATTGCATCCTTGAAATCTTGGTCCTAGAGATAACTCAGCCTCGAGATGAGATAAGGATCAGAAAACGCACAATCTCCCAGGGATTGAGCGAAGGCACGACGACATTGTGTATGTTTTCCTCTGTCACTAAGAACGAAGTTCCGTTGAATCCCAATGGCTCAAAGATATCTCTTGACACCAACTCAGCATGCGTGTTTGGCTCAGACGGACCATTTGCAGCTATATTTGCAGCCACGTTTGCTATTCCCAGGAGCGAATAGCCAGTATTCGAGTAAACGGGATAGGTATACGGAGCCACTACAGGACGGCTCTTCGCGATGCCATCAAAGACTTCTTGGTGAGAAGGAAATTCGAGGCCATTGTACACTGGGGGTCCCGATCCGAACAACGACTTTGGCCAATATCCCTGTGCGTTCCCCGGAGGCAAGTCTCTGCCAATACCAGACATGTGGCTCATTAGAGCACGAAACGTGATCGGTGCGTAGTATTTGTTATACCGCAAACCGTGACACACAGACGAAATGGGATCATCTCTGTGAATATAGATCAGGAACTTTCTCCTTTCAATGTGCGAGACCGAACTTCTTACAATCTGAGCACTTCACGATCACGAAGAATGAGGGTCTCGAGCGCCGTGAATAGTTTTGAGATGGACGCGAGCCTATATATGGAGTGCCTATCGACCCCAGTGTCTTCCCCAACATTCGATTCATTCGCTCGACGCGTTCCCCAAAATCCTTCGTAGAGCGGACCTTCGGACCCTACGACGGCCACACTAAGACTGTCGATACCTCCTTTGTTGAAGTAGCGCCGTAGAACAGAGTCTAGCCTGGCGAATGCTTCCTTCAGTGGTACCTCTGTCCCAGAGGGAGCATTCGTTGCCAGAAATGAGGGGAGTGGCGCACGGCACTCGTGGAATGCAGACTGAGGTGGGGAATATAATATCGTTGAGCGAAGCGCGACCTGTAGGAGGGCTGCAAGGGCAACCGCATTCAAGAGGAGACTCCATCGAACCCAACGCGGAGTGGACGGCTGCTCATTTTTGCTGGGAGGAGCATCCTTCATCGCCATCGCGGTAAGTGCAAAAACGTGCTGTTTCAAAGGCTATGTATTCGTCATTTATAACCATACTTAAGGAGTCCAGAAGTTCGATTGCCGAATACTCGAAGCGGTCGATTCGTAGAGCCTGCGGTCATGTTTTCGCGGTTGTGTGCTTGCCAACGATTTTGATGGTGGCGTTCTGAATCTCAACTTTTGCCACGACTTGCCAGTTGTTCAAGTATTACTTATTCCCGTTCCCACTTAACTCTACTATATCCCTTCAATTTCACAATCTCCGTCCATGAACTCGAAGGGATGGCGCTAGAGTCTAGAAGGCATCACAAACAAGTTACTGCTTCGAGGTGAGCCTAGATATATTTTCCGCTGGGTGGAGGATATTTTTGGACAGACCCCGAGGTCCACACGAGAGAAAACTTCAACCACCGGAATACCTCGTGGGTCATTGGGTTGGGGATCCTGTCTCAGAGTGCACACCGGGCTGTTCCTGAGGGTCACCTGCGTGCAACGAAGGTTCCACAATGACTCAGATAGCTGCTCTTTCGGGCGAACTCTGGCGTTCGGCAGTCTTTCGGTTCGCAGGTATGTCATTGAATAATCCAGCCGACAGCGTCCAAATCTTTTCAGTGGTACAGAAACGCTCGGGAAAATCGTACTCATGGTTACGATCTAGGCTTCCTACACTGCTCCGCGTTCCTCGATGCCTCCTCGTACACCTGAATCCAATCCCTGCACAAATGTGGTTGCGTCAGATCGACAGTTAAACTGGCGTCTGTAACGGGTTCCAGGGTTGCGTCCGCCCAGCAGAGCGCCATCATGCGCAAGTAATTCAGGCAATGTTGCACATGTTCAGCCTGTGCTTCGTACGTCCGATTGGCACTATCTTCTAGAGCGAGTCGAAGACGTCCGAGGCAATGTAGTTCATGGTACATTGTCAAGGCAAAGGGACGGCGTTCTGGACCAAGACACACCCAGCCCTCCCCGATCGTTGGGAACTGTGTTTCCCATTGCTGTAGTGCGTCATCTCCATTGATAGGGTAGTGCGCGGTATCCTCTGGAACCATGATGGCATCTTGGACTTCCATCGGATAGTGTGCAGGATAGTCATCTCCCACCCAGCCTATGCCCGACTAGTATAGTGAGTTTATTACGAATCGCAAGAGTTTACACTCACTATAATCCGTGTCAGGCACACGGTCTCCCGTAACGTCCACTACGTGCCCAGGAGGTTTTCTCACGATGCTTGCACTCCATATGGCAAGCAAAATCGCGAAAGTTGACCAGAGAGCAAGCTCCCAGGACATGGATGCCGGATTCCTTGGTGTTTCCATGTAGATGCTATGAAGAGTCAGTGAGTGTAGCTCGTTCGCCCTGCTCTCGCGTGTGAGACACACTTCTATCTTGATTTGGACATAGGAGTGTCTGACTCGTGCGCAGATGGCCGAATGGCAGTGTTGTGATCACTCAGAGCTGTGCGCCTGCTTGACACCTTCACACAGCACAAGCATTAGGCAGAAGTTGGCTATGAATTAGCTGCGATCCTTGTTGGTAAGCAATAGATGTATTATTGTGCTTCGCATCTAACAGCATTCTCTGTGAATCCTTCTCCACCAGATCGCGAGGGAATCCCAATGCCTCCATTCACAATCCCCCTTGTTGCCTCCCGCAAGTCCGGTGCACATTCTTACCACCCCGTACCTGCTCCAGATGAGGAGACATTACCGGCCTCACCTGAAAGCGAAGAAACTCGCACCCTAACATCGAAGCGCAACTTCTTGCTTGACCCCTCGTTTTGGCTTACCGCATTTGCCATCGTATCCATCGCAGTCACCGTTGGCAATCTCCTAGTAATTCAATACTCGCAAGAACTGCATGTTAGTTTTCTGGAGGCTCCCATCGGTAGTCCTTACAACGGGCTGGAAAAACTTGTACGGAACGACTCTTCACCATCATGGCCACTTTCTTCTACCCACTACCCTGATTTCGTCGGAGCAACGGAAGGCGCGTATATCCATCACGCACTCAGGAACGATTCGATTGTGCGGTTGGACTCTAAGGTAAGCAATGTCCGCTGTGCAAAGAACTGGTCTGCTCACCCAAGCGCACCCATATACGACAGCGCACTGTCATAATCCAGCACCGTGTTCGTGATTTCGGCCTTGAGCATTGTGCCGTCAGACTGGAGCTTACTAGAAATGGGCACGGGAACGCTATACGGGGATATGGGCATATCGGGGAGAGCCTCTACCTCACTCTGTGGCGTCTAGAAGACATGATGGGAAGCAAGGCCGTGCTGGCCCCATCCGCACTTCCGACATCATTTTCTTCACGGAAAGAGTTCCTTGGCGAAATCGTCCCTGATGGAATGCGTTCCGTGCAGTCACCCTCCTTCGGGTGCAATTCGGGGTCAATTCAGACCCTGGAGATCGCCGCTGCTTGTGCATCAGATCCTTGCATCGTGGAGTTCCGGCTCATGCAGTCGCCACAACGCCAAGGTACTGTCCTCATGTTGATGTACGTAAATTGGTTTCTAAGAACGTCTCTACAGGCTTTTGGGTGGTCCAAAGCGAGCAGAAATCTATTTCTACATGAAGGAGTCGGCTGCTACGAGCTTGAATACCATCGACGGACGATACAAGAGGTTTGCCTAGTTGTACTGATAAGTTATTCGCACCGACGGCGAGCTGAAGGCTCGGATCACGTGTGTAGCACTACACCTGTATGGTGCCTGCAAGTCATCTGATGTTAATTGCTCCAAGCTGCACAGCCTCGGACTACTGCGATTTCAAGAAGCAGTTTAACCTCTTCGGCGGTCAATGATGATATGTACCAGTGTAAGTCTGTGCCAGATGGACGCGGTCTTGAGAACCCCGTCTTCTAGACCCATCATGTACATTCATTCCCCGCCGCACGAACCCGCCATCACACTCTCCTGCTACTCAAGTGATACTGACATTGCCCTAATGTCCGTGGTTTGACGTGTACAGTATTCCGGGCGCCGAGCAGCCATTGACGCGGTGACATCTCATGATCTCATCTCCAAATGTTTCAAGTCTGACGCGGCTCGAAAAAGTGCCGGCATTGCTTGATTGATCGCAGAGTGATGCACTGCGTGGTGGCAGTTGAGCATGAGCATGAGGGTGCATGATGGCGAGTCGGCACAGCAGAGCTATTTGAAAGAGATTGCTCCTCAGCATGTTCCTCCTCTAGAGCCTGCGTTGTGGGATCCTATTATTCTGAGGGCGCTATTACCTATGCATATGTCAATTTCTCGTAACGGTCCAAATCGTAAGAGATGCCTGAGTGTCTGTGTCTGACGATTAGCCTCGGTGCGTCACACGAACGTGGAGGTTACCCCTGTCTATTATTAGCACCGGTGCAGTGTTATCAAGACTGTCCGCATGGTGTGGCTGAGTTGGTGTTTTGGTGCATTGGGTGGGATGAGAAAACGTTCCGTGTCAATCGAGAGTTCGCCTTGCCTTGGCCTTGTCTATATCGGCGTAAACGTAAAGGAGAAGCACAGTGTGAATGCTGCGGGACCCACCTGGGAAGCCTGCGTGCCCGACACTTTGCGGACAATCACCGCAGAATGTGACCGTCGGACCTTCCGAAAGTTGGAGCGGAAATGGTAGTATGAGCACGGTCAAGACCCACCGCTGGTCTGTGCGCGCACCGTGCCTGAATTTGAACGCGAGGCAGTGCGTAGAGCTTCATTTATGAGGTCGAGGTACTGTGGGCAAGCCCCATCTTTCTTCCCGCATCGAATCCTTCACAATCATGCAGTCCTCCTTGTTTTCGAAATTCTTCTTGGTCACGTCGGTCGTCCTCTTGGCATGGACGGGTGTGGCGCGAGGTGCTGGCAAGTCTGATGGTCACTCGAGTTCGTATTGTGAATGCTCAAGGTGAAACGCAGCCATCAGTGTAGAAAGAGCTCGGCGCATGGGCACAGTTGACCTTGGTAAGTCTGTTACGGTCGGAATCATCCTAGTGCTTATGATGCGAATTGCGCAGAGGAAAGTGGAAGTCTCTTGAAGCGCGTAGGTAGTAGGCCCGTGGAGGACGCATGGTATGTGCTGGAGGCTGGTCGTGAGTGACTTCGCTCGTTATGCAGACGCACTTGTGCCTAATTGGACACTGCATTTGACAGCAAACATGGAGACAGTCGACCCTCGTACGTCTGTTACTTTCGAAAGGAACCAGTATTTTTAACACAACTTGTACAGAGAAAAACGGCGGTCTCTTGAAGCGCGTAGATAGGCCTATAGAAGACGCATGGTATGTGGTGGCGGCTGCTTGTGAGTGACTTCACTCGTTATGGGAATGCCGCACCCATGCCCAACATGAACTCTGCGTTACAGCAAATATGGACACAGTTGACTCTGGTACGTCTGTTACGGTCGAAACTAATCAGTGCCTATGACGCAAGTCGCACAGAGAAAAACGGCGGTCTCTTGAAGCGCGTAGATAGGCCTAAGGAAGACGCATGGTATGTGTTGGCGGCTGCTTGTGAGTGACTTCACTCATTATGGGAATGCACTCATGCCTAATATGAACGCTCCGTTACAGCAAATATGGACACAGTTGACTCCGGTATGTCTGTTACGGTCGAAACTAATCAGTGCCTATGACGCAAGTCGCACAGAGCAAAACGGCGGTCTCTTGAAGCGCGTAGATGGGCCTAAGGAAAACGCATGGTATGTGGTGGCAGCTGCTTGCGAGTGAATTCGCTCATTATTGGAATGGACTCGTGACCAGTATAAGTTGCGTTGAGGGGGCGCCAGCAAGACGCGATGACAATCTTCCCAGGGGAGGGGATGACTCTGCGTGGTCTATGGCAATTGAAGAGCCTACGCGTATGTTGCGTCGTTTGCTAAACTTCACCACTCACAACCCATGACATTTGAATGACAATAGGAAAAGGACGAGGTCTTTCAAGGCGGGCGGCAGCCGCCTGGTACATCATTCCTGAGCTGGATACTGAGACAGGTAACTAGTGTTTACCAAGGAGTAATTCATGACTAATGAAAATCCGCATACAACAGAGACGGAGTAGTAGAAGATCTGTGGTACGTCCGACAGCGGGTAGAGTGAATCGGAAGGAGAAAGCTGATTACATTGCGTCAAGTCATGCACGGATTTTTCGTAATTTATTACTTTCCAAGTTCAAGTTGTCTCATTTTTACACAGGCCATATATTTATAGTTTCATACATCCTTGTGCTATCACTCCTCATCCATTCCCTTCTAACTTTTGACGTTGTTATGGACCAGAAGTAGTTCTATCCTATGCTCCGAAGCCTTGCAATACATGACACATTTTGCAGAATTTAAGTCAGGTCTAAATGTCGTCCGAAATGTGGAGAGAGTACATCGAATGTAGATTCAGGTTGAAATTTATTCCATATATAGTATTTTCTTATATAATCAATTATTTACATCGGACTACACTTTACAAGACATCATGCTTGCCTTTCACCTATGTTTTGGCAGGATAGCATTGAAAATAGCATTGCACATATATAATTGTCAACCTATGTGATGGTTACAATAGAAGCCACCTATCACATTATAGGAGCAAAAGAAACCTGATGTGTCTTATTTCCATAGGGTGGTTGATTGCAAATACCCTTCTTATGACACTCTGCATTGCGGCACACCTTTTTTTCGTGAAGATTTGTTATATTCTTATTCTATTTCTCTCTATTTCAGCCTGCGGAAAGTCACCAATTATTCACTACTCCTTCCCACGCTCAAAATGGCCAACCTGTCTACACGCTTCTCGTGATCATCGACCCTACGCATGTTTCCAGCAACACATATTTCGATCCATCCGGATCGCTTTCTCAGCCCCATCCCATCATACTCACCCACGTCAACACGATCACGAAGTACCTTGAACACACATACCCCGCGCGTCCAGTTATCCCAGAGGGCACGTGCGCATTCCAGGTGCTCTTTGTGCGCTACGTCCAAATGGTCTTCGTACAGCCCCTCCTGCTAATCATGATGCCACTGAGTCATCACCGGCTGCCTCCGCGCATGCAGGATCATTTCCACATCGGAGGGCCAGAGCACTAATAGTGGTGTAACCCATTGCCGGCGGCGGGGCACAGCATGCGCGGCGGCGCGAGGAACAATGGGCAGCAGTGCAGGTGCAATTTGCGTTCCTGGCGGACGTCCTCAACAAGAACACGGGCGACGGGGAAGGGGTCGTCACCATGGGCCCAGGGCCACGAGCTCACGTACGCCAGCTTCGCGATATGTTCCGTCCTGTTGTGAATCGATAAGATGGCACCGCATGAGTGGTGGACTAGGGTCAGAGAGTGGAACGGGGGTCGGCGGTGGAGGCTGTAGGAGAGATGTTAGGCACATATGGACGTGCTTTGGTTGCGCGATGGGTGCTGAGATGTAGACGAACGTCATGTGCGTCGGAGGGGGCTGCATTCTACTTTCTTGTCGTTCGCGGCGGTAGTATTATAACAGAGCATAGTGGATACATAGCCAATGTATGCCTTGTACGTTGTAAGACGGTTGATGAGTGGCAGTCTTTAACAAATCTGTTGGCATGCCGGAAAGAGACGCTTCCTGGGATTTGGCACAAACTTCATAACCGCCTTCTTAGTAGATAGCGTCCCAGTATCCTTATATTGTTAACAACGGATTGTAATTATATACAATAGTAGTCTCAGACGTTTTCAACTCTATTGCCATCGACTGAAGCGCGCGCCCGTGTGCTCATAGTTTTTTAAACTCCAAACAGTTTCGGGGGCCATGGTGCCCAACCGAATCATGCTTCTAATAAATTACTCATAATGACCTTGGTGCATCTGTAAGAAGTAAGGTGATCATGGCATATTCAAGCCCTCGTAAGAAAAAGGAGTGATAGGATGGATGATATAAATGCAAGACATACTATGGTACCAGTTCACGCTTCCAACTCGGCTATAACGAAAGAGTAAGCAAAATTGATGTGACAGATATATAAATGCGAGACAAACCGGACCACGCTTGGCGACCTCCGAGGGGTACCACCGGTGCCTATAAGAACCGATTGGTCAGTCCATCATGATGGCATATTCAAGCCCCCGTAAGAAAAAAGAGCGATGGGATGGATAATATATAATGCAAGACATACTAGGATACCAGGTCCACCCTTCCAATCCTGCTATAATGAAAGAATAAGCAAATTTGATGTGACAGATATATTAATGCGAGACAAACCGGACCACGCTCGGCGACCTCACCGAGGGGTGCCACAGGTACCTAAAAGAACCGGTTGATCAGTCCATCATCATGGCATATTCAAGTCCCAGAAGACGAGGACACACAGGTGAGGCAATGATCGCAGCAGCAACGAGAGCTAGAAGAACAGGAGAGAACCGCATGACTGGTGTTGCTGAAATTTGTGACTTAGAGCGCCCCTCTTTTATGCAGCTCAGGATCCATTTTTTTCCTACCAGAGGCATGGCTGTTATTTACGTGAACATCGTTTGATTCGTGTGTGTTTCAGATTTCCGTAAGTATGACTGTTACATTGTTAACTTCAGTCGCAAGGCAAGAGCGTCGATTGGTCGGGATACCTCCGAGATTGCTGAAAGTGGGTTCAGTGCGGGTTGAAAGGTTCTGCATTGAGGACCGCTAAATTTCGCTTGGATAATACTACGCCACTGTCGTGGCATATCAGTGACGTGGTTCGACTGGAGTTGGTCCGTGGCCCCTGGAACACTTTGACACTTAAGCTTCAACGTCCAGCAGTCCTTCCAAAGCAAATGTCCACGTGTTCCATAGTGACGCGGAGAATCCTGCTTGGCTACCGCGCACAGACAGCATGTCAGTTTTCTGACACGACTCGTTATCAGTTTCAGTTCCCGCTCGACCCTAGTCTGGTCACCAGTATAGCTCGGTTCCACGTGTCCATAGAGCACCTCGAATGCTCGATTCCCCTCCCACTCACCGATGCCTCTCCTTTTAATGTCTCCGGTGCCAGTCACGCCTTGCCAGCTGCATCCGACGACAGCTCTGATATCGATTTCCTCCCCGAAGATCCACCCAGTAGTAGGTCTGTCCTTTGCAGGGGCGCGACGTTTTCCGTCGACAGTGACTCGACACCGGATGATCGCAGAACATCCTCGTTTCGCAGTATCCATGGAGAATCCCTTTCCTCTCCAAGTTATTTAATCATGCTAATGTCGATGACTTTTGCACTCACAATGACGGCCTGCAAAGTGCCACTGCTGACGGCTGCGAGCAATGCGATTAACAGCACGGTCTGCACTTGTGCTATCGATGCGCAGGCAACAGATCGAGGACATGGGAGACCTATGTCTAGCCCTTCCATCCACGTGTCTACGACACATTGTCGACCATCGCTGTTCAAAACAGCAATGCATTCCTACTTTCTAATAGTTATACGTACAAACAAGACACGGTCCGTCGTCGAATACACTTACTACATTGATCCACCACAGGATGGTACGGGAAACAAATACACACACAAAGCTAGGGAGAAAACAAGACAAACTGAGCTGAAGAGAGAACGGTAGCATGGGTTGTCAAGATCGCTGATCGTGGGAAGGTCAACCAGATGAGTGCATTGCGCCGTCGCACGTAAAGTATCGCGGGTGGCAGTGGCGCCACTGCATTGACCTACCTAGATTTAGGCAGACACTGACGAGTCATGGCTAAGCTGAGCCTATCCGAGACTGCCACATCGACGTCGGAAACGGTCGGCAGCGAGACCCCTTAGTCCATTTACATTTACATCTCTATACCACCCTGTTGAAGAGTCGTATGCCGGGAACGGGACGCGAGCGACGCGGGACGGAGCGGCAGATGTTGTTCGTGATAACGGACGGGTAGGACGAGTGGCTA